>JAAAKE020027782.1:0-20647 GCA_010014785.2 Anisolabis maritima | reverse complement strand
TAAACAGAACATTCAAAACCCGAGGCCTTCCTTTTAACCAACAACAGATCCCCCCCCCCCCCCCCCCCCCCCCCCGCTTTTCGATTCTCCTCATCATCATTAAAAACAGAATCCAGAAGCTCCAAGCATCTATCTTGTTCTTCAAGTATCAAAAGAAACAAAATTAAGAGGATTTTTTATGCTGAAAAATTGTAATATTATAAAAAATTACAATTATAATTAAGGCTCTAAGAATTAGAATTTCTATATCTACACGATAAATTTTTTTTATTTCTTCTAGAATTTTTTTCTTAATTTTGTTTATTCAACGAATTTTTACCTTTTCTTACCAATACTAAACGCATATATATGTAATATAGTGTATATCAAGTCATTGTATATAGAGTCATGCGATAACAAAAAAAAAATCCATATCGAGATTTCAACGGAAATACACGTTTTGAGGTCTCCTGAGTCTAAAGTTGGGTCTGTCTGTATGTTGATATTTTTCAAAATTTGAAGAAAATTAATTCTCTTTGATAGAATAATAATATTTAAGGGATTCCAAACTGGAGTGCGCAAATGCATTATGTGGGTGCGAAAAAATAAATTTTAATTATTTAGTTAGTATGATCTTCCGATTATTCTTTCTATTCCAATAAAAAAACTTGCTTATTTTTAAATATAGTTACCTTTAGAGGGGTAGGGAGGGGCGCGGAACATATAAAAGGTTGAAAAACCCTTATTTAATTGAATAGTAATTTATATGTTAGATGTCACATCTATTTTTTTGAAGTAATCTCTCAATGAATTAAGATCTTTGGCGTCTAATTTTTTACAGGGTTAACTTGGAAGACCGTTTAAATTTTTATTATTTCTTCTCAAAACTATAATATTTATATTCGCAGCACCTTTTTGTTCGAAAATTTTGAATAAAAATAGGCGATACAAATTAAACATTTAACATTTATTAATAAAAAAAAGGAATTGATCTTTTTGTTTTTGAATTATTTTTATCTTTTTCAAAATGTTAGCGGCCTTCAAATTTTCACGACCCATAATTTAAGAGTTGTTTACATTTATGAATTGGGCTCAATCGTGGACTGAAACATCAAATTTATAAAAATTTCTATTCAAATTGATTATTTCAATTTTGTTTAAGGCATCACTGCTTACCTATCTACGCCCTTTGAATATTAAATAGTCGTGCGAAAGTTAAGTGGATTTTCTATATGGCGTTAGTATGCTTAGAATGATCATGCATAACACAATCCTCAAATATATTTAGCACTTACTGATTATTACATTATAAGTATACATTTACATTGTTAATTTTTTCTTTTAGATTACAAAAATTAATCAATTTTTACAAAAAAAAGAATCTCTGATTATTAATTAAAAAACATTTGAATTACTTTTCGCTTCGACTGGGCAAATATAAATTACCCCACTTTTACCTCACTAATTTATATGAAGGAGACGTCTCTTGTTTATCTAAATTATACTCATCATCATCACACCCAATGAAACGATAAATTATTCAAATATCATCCCATTAAAGTATTTTTACTTTTTATTAATTTTATATTCATCTCATATATATTTTTTTAATATTCATATTTGAATTAAATACAAACAAATTGGAGACGCAATATTTTAAAAATAGAGAAATTGAAATTTTATATATCCACCACGAGTTATTAGAACTCTCTTTCCCTTTATGCTATAATAAATTTTTTTAGAAATGATATATTTAAAATTTTAAAGGTTATTTTTTATTCAAATGTCCTTAAGTTCTAGTAATTTTAACTAATCCAATTTATTCGGTTGAAGTAATGGGCGCATCACAAATTGTCACTTTACCTTTATATTATGTACTATTTCCACCATAGATTACCATTTGTATAGCCAAGTAAGGGACGGCGTTCTATAGTTGAATACTTTATTTGATTTTGCAATTTCTTGGACATTCACAAAATTAAGTGCATCCTATGACTAATTTGGGGCTTAAAACTCCTTTCCTCCGGTTTAAAAATGAAAAAAAAAAATTGTAAAAATGTAATAAAAATTTGTAAAACTAATGAAAAATAAATTTACTAAAATAAGTTAAAATAAATTTATTCAAATGAGTTAAAATAAAGAGGTAAAATGATTTAATCATATAAATAATTTCCAAATTCCTTCTCCCTGACCACCGGAGTGATGAGAGCCAAAAATTTTGTTCTAAGAAAAATTCTAAACTAAAATTTTTTTCTTGCCCAATATTAAAGTTGTTTTTACTCTGTAAATTTTTAAGTATTTCTAATAATTTTTTATTTCTCTTAGAGAAAAAAAATTTTCAACTACTAAATCCTGCTCGTTTATTTCTCTAAATATCATATACAATTTAAGCAATGAATTTTACTAAAATGGTATTTATAATAATACCAATTAAATTTTTATATTTTTATTTTTAAAATCTTGAGAAAACAACATCAAAATAGAGTTAGTAAAATTCCAAGATTTTAAAAGTAAACACATTTGTCTATATGTTTAGTTATTTTAATCAATTTTTATATTATTTTTCCGTAATTTTTTTTTGACTCACCAAGGTCCCTTGACCCCCAGACATGTCCACAAAAAAAAAAATCATTAATTTTTCTAATTAAAATTTATTATTATCTACTAATTTATTTATTTCTTAATAATAAGTAATTTTTATTTTTTCTATTTATTATAAACAATAATTAAAAGATAAGAACTATTATTTTTTATATGAACCAATAAACAAAATCAAATTTTTGGATAAATCATCACTGCCCTCTCTAAATACTTTTTATACACAGCAAAGTATTAGTTTATAAATAAATATAATAATGCGAATATGGAACAATTTATTTATTTAAATTTTTTACGCTGTTCGGAATCGTTCTCAAGGTGACAGACACATTGCGATTTAGACAGCGATAGATCCCAATTTTCTTCTAGAGAGCTTTTCGACCTGACCTTTCCACTCGCACCTGCTCAATGGCAAATACAAATGGCCATCCAAAGCTCATTATATATGCTAAACAATATTATGTGAAACAAAGGATCTTGTTATTTGATTGCAACCATGATTAGCATTTCAAATAGTTTTAAATATGTTGCTTGCATTAAAAGGACATTTTATAAAAATCATAATCATTTCTTATAAATGGATGAGAAAAGAATGAAATGAAATATTTTCATACTTTATGTTAATAAATTAAAAACTATTAATAAAAATAAATTAAAAATCGACTTTTTAGTTTGAATTTATTTTAAGAATGATTATATGTATTCATACTTTTTTTAAAGTTGAAATAATTAAAATTCTAACTATTACAATTTATAACTTTTTTTAGAAATGATTATTAAAATTTAATATTTTTTATATTATTTAAAAAATTCGTATTATAATTAATTCTTTGATTTTTTTTTAGGTCCCTTCAACAAGAAGTATATGCTCAACGCGAAGCACAGCTTCAGTAGCTGCTTCTTCTACTTCAAGTTCTGGTCCGAATTCTCATATTTCAACTACATCATCAGGATCTTCTCAACCGTTCAATAATGCAGCCTCATCACAAGAATCGGTCAATTCTCTTGGATTAGGAAATTTGGGTGTTTCTGATGGGATTTGTGATGCAACAACACTCGAAAATAATAGTCGTGCTAATGTTTTATCAGTTGAACACGAGACACATGTTTCTGGAGTAACTAATCTTCCCTCAGGAAGTAATTCTGGTCAGGATATGTCATCTATTGCAAGAACAGCACTAGATCATGAAGATGATATGGTTACAATTTCGGAACATCTTCAAGTTAGTTTATTATTCAGTTAACCTCTTAATTATTTCATATAAATTATGATCATTTAATTATTTGATTCATTTTAGGAAATTAACCAAGAAGATCTTGCTGCCATTTTGCCCGATGTAATCACAACTGGAAATACAGATGACGTTTCTTGCCCACCATTTGATGGTTTTGAAGATGTTAGCTCCGAAAGCAGTAAAGCTAAAGCCGGAACTTCAACTTCCCAATTACCAACATCATCTTCAAATAATAATTCTATTTCTCATTCATCAAACTTAACTTCGGCAGCAATTGCAGCAAATGAATCTGGAGGAAGTGATATGGAACTTCCTGAACAGGTTGTTTCAGAAGCAATAAAACGAATAAATTTGGACAGTGATGATGGTGCTCGAAGAAATTCCAGTTCAGACGAAGCTGTTTATTCAAATACATTGTTGCAACAGTTTGTCGAAAAAACACAGTTACTTTCAACAGAAAGTAATCAAAATGTAACTGAAGTTAGTTCTGAACCCCGGAAAAGAAAAAGGGGGAGACCGCCAAAAATTCAAGAGGAGGAAAATTACTTGCATTGTTCAGTTTCTAATGTTTCTCCTGATTCTGGTATCCAGTCTGTTGCTGGATCACCAATTCATCGATCATGTTCTCCACCTGTATCACAACCCCATACCCAAAACAACCAAACAAACACATCACAAAATTTTAGAAATAGCCCTACCCCACCCCCTCCACCTGTAAAAAGAGGTCCTGGTCGGCCTCCCTTATCTCAAAACACTATTAAGCGCGGCCCTGGTAGGCCAAAATCTTCTGGAAAAATTCCTAGTTCAAATAATAACGTTTCTAAAACAAATACTGTTCCTTCTCTTCATTCGTCCCCACTTAAACGAGGTCCAGGCCGCCCAAAAAAATTAAAGAAAAAGGAGACTGTAAATAATAATTCCACGGAGACAAAGAAACAACAAACTGGTAGCAATCTTGCCAAAGCGAAGACAAATATCATGATTAATGATATCTGTGAACGGGTTAGTAAAAAACTCGACTTGAGTACATGTAAAAAATTATTAAATAAAGCAAAAGAACATCAAATTTTTCGTATGAGGTCACAGGCTATCACAACATCTACCTCTAAGGTTAAAGTATCGAATATGCCAGTACGCAAACATATAAAGAAAAAGAAAAGAAAGAGGATTCATGGGAATTCCTGGAATCGCGATGATCCAGGTTTTGCACATGACTTAGAAAATCTAATATTGGAATTTAGCAGATGTTCTCTTGTTTCCCGAAACAAAGACTCTTCTGCTTCTTCTTCCCCAGTGCTTTCTTATAATTCACCTAATACTTCAAATTTTGGAAATTCTAATATATATCAATCTACATCACCAGCTTCTAATCAAACATCTAATCCAACCACAGTAACAAATTCTAGACTTCCGTCCATATTTCGTGTTAAACGAATAGGTAAAAAAAGAAAAGGGAGTGAAAAATCAAGAACAAGTGATAAAGAATCTGGAAATGAAGATAAAGAAAAAGAGAGAGAAAGAGACAAGGAAAAAAGTAGGCAAAGACGAATTAAAAAAAGTGGAGTTGAAGCTCCAAAAGTAAGTTAATTTCAAAATATCTATTCTCCATTGTCCATATTTGATGATTAATAATTTCAAAAATTTTCATTTAGTATATAAAAATTTTTGAAGTGAAAAATCAAATTTTGGACAAACCCTTACTTTGTATTAAGACCAGAGCTGTTACCAGTACTTTATAAATATTATATTGGAATTACTCAATTTCAGTATTAAATATATTTTTTTACTTGTATTATTTAGTACCCATACTTTCCAAATGTACTTGAAATACTCAATATTGAATTTTAGGTACATTTTTCAAGAAACCAATAATACTGAAGAAATTTTATAGCAACCAGTACTTAAAGAAAATATTGGAATATTTTTAAAAGTACTTTAAGTACAGTACTGAGAGTCCTTAAAGTATTGAATTCCAATTTAGTAGTAGTTTTAGTACTGAGTACGGCAGCTCTACTTAAGAGACGACAAATTGATTATTTTTCATTGAAATTTTAATGAAAACTATAGAAATTAGTAAAGATGAACTTAAATTTTAGATTGTAAAAATTTTATTAACTTTTATAATTAATGAATGAATAGTTAACAAATAATATTATCTAAAAAATATTTACATCCATTTTAATCTTTATTTTTTTTAGGGCCATCATCATGAACGACCTGAGGCAAATAATGAACAACGTCTCCCATTAAAAAAGAGACATTATCATATATCTTCAAATCAACCAGCAACTTCATCAACCAGCGAACACTCGGATGAACCTAGTGAGGCTAAAACCGCTAAACAAATTGAACATACACGAAATTCAATTGACGAAGCTATTGAAGCCTGTATTACACGTTATGCTGCAGTGGCTTCTTCTCAACAACCAGCAACAGCAACTCGGCCAGTAATCGCTACGCCAAAGAAACGACATCGACTTGAGAGTATTGCTCGCAATTTATGTGCAAGTGCTACATCTCGTGCCTCCAAAGAACTTACAACCATGGCTAGTACCTCACGTGCTTCAAATAAAGAACCATCCACACCTGCCACAACAACTAGAGCTGCAGCGAAAGATCCTACTTGTTCTCCTATTATAACTCGTGCCTCCAAAGAACCTAATGCCAATACTGAAGAAGAGAATAGTCTACTTACGAACACTTCAAAACGATCAACTAATCGCAATCAGAATTCAAATCACTCACTAAATTCAGCTGTTACAACTCCCGCCTCCTCATTTAATGTTCAGGATGAACACTCAGAGCATGTTAGACGATCATCCCCAACGCCTGATATTAAACAACAGGTATTAAATATTTTTATTAATTTGAGAAAGTTTTTTCTTAATATATTTGTTAATTCCAGGGTTTGAACCATAAAGTAACATCACCACACAGAAAGCCAGTAATTTCACCAAAGAATATAACACCACATGCTAAGAAAATAGTCCCTGTAAAATCTGGGCCTAATTTAAATAATAAACAAAGTACCAAATGCAGTAACGAGTCATCAATAAATTCAGAGAGTAATGTATCACATAATCTCCGGGCAAAACGGTCAATAGAACCAAATGTTTCAACAACAACAACAACAACAACAACAACAACAACAACAAGTATTACATCAACAACGGAAGCTGCCCAAGAAGAGCCTAGGAAATCATCACAACATAAAAAGAAAAAGTTAATAAAAGACTTAAGAATCCACGTTACAAAACTTTCACCAAGTGATTTACCGACAGCGAAATCCACAATTGTAACAACACCACTAGAACCAAACAAAATTGTCTCAACAACAACAGAGCCTAATAACACCACAAATCAAATTGTAGTAAAACAAAAACCTCGACGTCGAAAAACTATAAATCGTACGGGATTTCCTGTAAAGAAAAAGAAAAAGAAGAAAATTTTAGCGCCTGAAAATGTTATTCCTCCAGTAATCCCCACAGAAACAACTCCGGTGAGTGCATACAGTTTTTTTTTAATTTTTAATAAGTGCAGAAACTTATTCATTTGCATTAATAGCTAGTTTTCAATATATGCTCCGGAATTAGACAGTGTGACCTTGTCAAATGTTTTTTTAAAACTGCGAGCTTTTTTTTGAGCGATAACAGGGCGAAGGCTCCCCGGGGGACGAACCCAGGATTTCCAGCCTTTTTGTGGCATTGGCACCGGAACCCTGATAGCACTAACATAAAGGAATCTTATTAATTAGATATAATGTAGGTGTTGAAGAGGTTAAATATAAATTCTAGACATAAGATGCTGGCTGCTATGTGAACAATCTTAGTAAAATTTTTTTTGGATATTCCTGCAAAATTTATTCATCCCATCTTCAACCTTATCAAGCTTGAAAATTACATTTCTTAAACTCCAAAAAGGAAGCCTGGGAATGGACATACCTCCATAAAATCGACGCCTCTGGTCACAATTTTTTACAATTTTTTACAAATAAATTAATACAATTAAACAGAAAAACATTTAATTACGAGAATGATTTAATCAGAAATACTTTCTTTTATTATAAATATTATTTATTTTTTATTTTATTACTATTAATTTTTAGGCTGCTGATGTTCTTAAACTGGGTGGTACACCAACATGTATTGTAAGCGAACCTAAAATTTTTAAAGAAGATAAGGAAAAAGAGAAATTAAAATCACGAGTAGCAGAGGTACCCGCTGCATTTCTAGCTCCTTCCACTTCATCATCATCATCATCAACATCTTGTAATGCGCCCATCAATAGTCACTCCTCTGACCAAATTATAAACACCATTCCCGACGAAGAAGAAAATTTCTCTAAACGTTCTAAACGAAAAAGAGATGAACGATTTTCTGTCACAAATTCATCTGCGGTGGTTGGCATATCTAGTCCAATCTTATCATCCAAACGATTTCGAAAATGCAAAGAGGAGGCTGAAACAGACAGAGATGATTGGTACATTATATATTTATATATTTTTTATTATCTTTTTATATGGCTTAATTTTTTTTTACATTATTTTTCAGTTCTGATGTTGTCGCAGCGGGATCAGATGTTCCATCTGGTGATGAATCACATAGAAGTGTTAGAAAAAAACAACCTCGTTGGAGAAAAAAATACCTCACAGCAGGACTCTTTTCTGACTTCTATAAAGAAGACGTGTATGTAAATTATGTCCTTGAAATATTTATTATAACCAAATAGATAAATGTTTATAAACATAAGAAATCAAAATTTATTATAATTATAAGGGGATCTCGGTTTATTCAAGATGGTGTCCACTAGGCAAAGTTGCTAATTTCAAAGTTAAATTCAATATTATTTAAATTTTAAAAATTTAAATAAAATATAATTCTGGTTTTCATCAAAAATACAAAAAATGACGAATTTTATTTTCACTTTTAATTTTATTATTTATTATTCATTTCAGTAAAAACTTAACTTTTTATAAGGAATTTTATAAACTTTTTTAATTTTATTTTTACTTGAACATTTTAATCATTGACTTTTAATCATTTACTTTTTTCTTTAGGCCTTTATGTAATTTTGGGATTACTAAAAATAATTTTTTATATGAAGTCTTTAAAATTACAGAAAATGAAGGTATATTGTTCTATTTTATTTTAGTCCACGAAAACCAAACACAGAAACAAGAAAAGCTCAATTGATATATCGACCCGAGGAACATGAACATGGACTCCTTCCACCTCCATATCATTGTGGCAAATATATTCGACAACGACGAGTGGAATTTCGCCTTCCTTATGATTTATGGTGGTTACATACACATAATCAACTACCTGGCCGTGATAAAGTTCCATCCTGGAATTATAAAAAGATCAGAACAAGTGAGAATTTCTTAAAATCTTCCAAGTTCACTGTTTCTCTCATTACCTGATTACTCTCTCTTATCTCCTCTTCATTACTTACCATTCTTTTTAATAAGAAAATTATTCTACTTGTTTTTAGATTTCTATTACGACGTGAAGCCTACTTACACCTATGAAGCACAAGCCTGTAATTGTGGTCAGCCCAAAGATGAAGAGGATGGTACACAAACAAGAGGCTGTGGTGAAGATTGTATTAATCGGGTTGTCTTTAGTGAATGCTCCCCTCAACTTTGTCCATGTCGTGATCGGTGTAGTAACCAGCGAATCCAACGACACGAATGGGCACCTGGGCTCGACAAATTTATGACCAAAGATAAGGTACAATGACGATGGCCTCTAAATGCCTCTTAGGAAATTTTAAAAATTATCTAAATGGAACTTCTCGGACCCTCTCTTGCCTATCAGATATTCATATTTTCACTTAATTCTCATATGTAAATTAATTAATATTCCAGCACAAATCACCACTGGTCTAAATTTACTAAATTAAATATATATGTTTTCATTTTTGATTAAAAGTTATTTATATAAGTTTATATCCTAGGGCTGGGGTGTACGTACAAAACATCCAATCAAAGCCGGCGAGTTCATACTTGAATATGTTGGTGAAGTCGTCAGTGAGAAAGAATTCAAAGATCGAATGGCTTCTCGATATATCAACGATACTCATCATTATTGTTTGAATCTTGATGGAGGTCTTGTGATTGATGGCCATCGAATGGGAGGAGATGGTAAACACTATCTTTTTAAAACGGATAAATAACACTTCTAAAATATAATTTACTTTATAAAACTTAGTTTATTACAGTGTTATATTTATAAATATATTTTTATTAACTTTTGATGCAAACAAAAGGGAAAAATTATAATTATCTTTCTCATGTAGTGTCGATCTTTCGAGCATAGCTCGTCCTCATCATCATGACACTGATTGTCAATCTCTTACATGTGAAGACAATGAGTTTATAAAGTCATCAGTGGAATATCATTGAGGGTTTTATTGCATGTCCGACCAAGAGTTACATTCCATTTGCCCATGCACTAACAAGGCGGAGTTTTCCATCCCACTATGCTATACTTTTTCTCCTTCATTCAGCCAAATGCAATGATAATACTCATCATATTGTCCTTCGAATATGCTCCGCTTCTGAGTTTCACTCTTATTCTGACTGGCTCTATTAATAATTTATATAAATTATGGTTTTATTTTTCACATGTATTTACATCTATATTATTGTCAACCAATTTCCTGATGATGAGCTTGAAAAAGTCGTTACTGATTGAGAAGTCATTTTAATTTTCTTCTCTTTACTGTATCTTCCTTCTATTATAATTAATTTTTTACCGCCATTCTATATATTTTTTTATTCATATTTCATTTGTTAATATAATAATTTTTAATTTTTAAATTAAGTATTAATATTTATTTACTATTTATAAAGAATGTCTCTCTAAATCTTACTTATTTTCTAGGACGTTTTGTCAACCATTCGTGTGATCCGAATTGTGAAATGCAAAAGTGGAGTGTAAATGGGTTATTCCGAATGGCTCTATTTGCCCTCCGAGATATTAAAGCCGATGAAGAGTTGTGTTATGATTATAATTTCTCACTCTTCAATCCTGCAGAAGGCCAGGTATTTGACTAATTTTCATTTGTATGGGAAATTATTGATTGACTCCCTCTCTTTCTCTCTCTCTCCCTTAGCCCCCAGTCCAAATAAGCTTTACCATTTTCTAAAAGTTCTTTGCTTTTGGTTTAAGGGCAATAACATTGGAAAATGGACCACCTCTGCTTAATCAAAACTAATTTTTAAATAAAATTATTTATTAGTCATACTTTTCTTTTTTGGAACAATTAAAATTAAACATTAATAAGAAGCCGTCCCTGTCCCGCCTAGAAAACAAAAATATAATTAATTAGAATTTAGTTTTTATAAAATAATAATTATAAGATTTAATTATTTTATTTTTAATTTTCTTAATTGGCATTTAACATTAAGGAATTTTTGAAATTTATTTTTGAGTTTCTTCAAATTAATATTTCTTTACTATTCATACAAGGGCTTGATATATAAATATATATTTTTTTCAAATTATATACATTATTCGATCTTTTAGAAAAAGTTGTGCAACAAATATCCATATTTTGACTTATATAGATAAAATTAGAAAATAATAAAAATCATATAATCCGTGAAAATTTATAATGAGACACGGACATGTATAAGATTTATTTTAAAATGTTGAAAATAATTATATTTTAATAAATTTATTTATTTATATCCACAAAATATAAAGAACATTTCTTATTTTAATATTTTATGCCAATTTTAATAAACTTTTATTATAGATTTCCCATTTATTAATATACCATATCATATTTATTCTCTTTCTCTTTTCTAATTGCAGCCATGCAAATGCGGAAGTGTTAACTGTAGAGGAGTGATAGGAGGTAAATCCCAAAGGGTTCAAAGTTCAGCAACAGTCCGTAGCAATTCAACACTCACATCTTCAGGTTCAGGATCCAATAACCTTTCGAATAATAATAATAATTTTGGAGCAGTGGGAGACAACTCCGGTGTTGACAATGTCGGTGGAAATGCAAGTGGGCAATCTGGACAAGGATCTTGTCTTGTCTCAGGATCATCATCCTCACAAAGTGTAGTGGCTGTTACTGTTCCTGAAAAACGTCTAGTAGGACGACCACGGAAAAATGCTAGAAAAGGTCAAGTCACACCGAATTCAAGGCAGAAATATCGAAGACGGGTTGGAGATGGTGCTAACAAGAAAACTGAGATGTGTCTAGCAGTTAAGCCTATGTCCCACCAGCAACGTTGTTTCGCACAATTACATCATTGCTTTTTGCTTCGTAATTTTGAGAAGGTAAATAAACAACTATATATATAATATATTTTGTTTTAAAAATCCATATTGGCACCTATTTTAATGGAAATTGCTTTTCAAACAAACTAATATATTAACTGCCAAGTCCTTTGAAATTCCATCGGACTCACAGCTACGTTCTTCACATTTAATATAATATACATTTAATGTTTTGTTTATTTAAGGTAAAACGAATCAGGGAAAGGATGAAACAAGCAAGTTCACGCCGAGATGAAAATGTAGCAGGTGGAGTTGGTAGATCGAGTCAAGTAAAAACTTCAGATGTATTTTTAACGAAATTGAACGCATTATACACACCTCGTAATATGAAAACACGTCGCTTAGCTCAAGCAGAAGATAATCCTGAGCTTACAAGAACAGCTCGTCTTGCCCTTGTCTTCCGCGATATTTACTCTACAGTAATGGCAGCTAAAGGTAAATTAGGAGTCAGGATTATATTAAAGTTGTTTTAACTTGTTTTATATGTCAAAAACAAGCAATATATAATTTTTTATTCTCTTATAAGAAACTTCTCTTTCTTTTTATTTAATAATTCTATTTTTATCTCTTACAAATACAAGTTTTATTATTATTATTATTATTTTGATATTTATTAATTGATTTCATTTGACCATACACATTAGGTCCACTGGGATTGAAATTTATTTACCCGAAGCAACAGCCTATCTATGACATCTACCCCATTTTAAGTTTCTTCATTCCTTTATTTTTGTTTATAGTAATTACTAATCCTATATTTATCAACTCGGACCCTTTCATCCAATCTAATCAGAGCTGCTGTATTCAGTATTAAAAGTACTGGCAATTGATATTCCGTATTTTCAAGTGCTTCCAATACTCTACCTAAACTTGATCTACTGATACTGGAATTTTCAATATCTTATGAAGTACTGATTTTAAAAAAGTACTTCCATTACCTCTTGAAAATAACTTATGTACTTGGAATACTCCTAACTTTAAGTACTTTTGGAAACGATTGGTAAGCAGATAATGATACTTTTATAAAATACTGGCACCAGCTCTGAACTTAATTTTTGCTATAGAGGATGACTTATTTCAGATTTTTTTAACAAGCTTTACTAGTATATAAAAAAGACTATTTAAAAAAAAAGTCTAGAGTAATCTTCTAATTAGACAAACTCTGCTTAACAAAACTTGGATAGCATTATCTTTTTAAATTGACAATCCAAGATAGTTTTGAAATTTTTTAATAAATATCTAATTCTTACATTTTTAAGATTATATATTGTTTCTTTTTAACTGATAAGATAAATTTAGTAAATTTTAAAAATAAGATTTTTTATTCATTTACAGACGAACGCAATGAGATTCTTGCAACACCTTTTCTTAATCTTCCACCCAAACGCAAGGTTCCTCAATATTATCAACGAATTACAAATCCTCTTGATTTTACAATGATAGAACATAAGATTGTATCGGGGTCATATCCTACGGTAGAATCTTTTGATCAAGATATGACTCAGCTTTTTGCCAATAATGTTCGATTCTATGGACGAACATCTGAAACTGGAATTGCAGCTGCACGACTTCGGAAGATTTACCATCAAGTAATTATTTATTTTGATAAAAAATCAAAGTAAAGGAAGGGGGCGTCATTTAAACTTATTAAATTGTGATTAGGGGAACAGACAAAGGGTTACTGGATTTGATTAAAAAGATATTTGTTTAAGGAAAAAAGTATACTTTAAAGATCTTGCTATTTCCCTCCTTCTTTCCCTGAACTGGGAGTTTTCTTTTAAATTTTAAAACAAATAATAAAAACCTAAATATATTAACTAGTAGACTTTAACTTAATAAAATGGCCGATTAATCGTATTAATACATTACTAGTAAAAACGTAGACATTATTAATATCATTAATAATCCGAAAATGTTTTTATTAGGCCAAAGAACAATTAAATGACCAACTTGTGGCTATTTTGGGTGAACAACCGCCATCTACCTATCGTCAAGAAGAACATGAGGACGTGATACGATGCATTTGTGGACTCTATAAGGACGAAGGTTTAATGATTCAATGCGAACGCTGTCTTGTTTGGCAACATTGCGATTGTGTTAAAGCTGATGCAGGTGTGGAAAGTTACCTGTGCGAACAGTGTCTACCTCGGCCTGTCGACAGGGAAATCAAATTAGACCCTCAACCCTCATACGCCACTCCTGGGCATACATACTATGTCACCTTGTTACGAGAAGATCTTCAACTCCGACAAGGTAAGATTATAATAAAAAAAATAAACTGTTGTAGCCAGCGCATAATCTACAAACTCAAATTAAATAATAAAATTTTTTATAATTCTTTTTTTCTAAATTTAATATTTAATAATTATACTACAGCCGTTCTCGGAAGTCTAGAGAGATAGAGACACTCATAAGAAGTACTTTTCCTTTATGATACGATTCCTTTACGAAGCGAGAAACTCAGGAAAAACGTCTTTATGATTGGATGGTCACGTTTTGGTGGGATGAGAGCATCTTTTGATCTTCACAGTTTTAGAGTGGGAATAAGCTCTTTGGGATAGCTCTGATATAATAAATTATTAAAAAATTTTAATTACTAAACCCAAACTTCTAGTTTGGTGAACAAAGGTTGATATAAAAATGTAAATAAATAAAAAAATCTCAAATCGGTAAATAAATCTTAAGGATATAGTACTAAAGTGAATGTGAGGTTTTAATCCAAAAACATTTCCCTTGGCTGCCTGCACAAATGCTCTAAGTAATTTTTTTTTTAGGGGACACAGTATATGTTCTTCGAGACATGATTGAAGAAAACGCTCCCATCACAGCAGGCTGTCCTCCTCCCAAGCATACTTATAAAACAGTAAAAGATGTAAAATATGCAGATCTTGATATTTTCAGGGTTGAACGACTCTGGAAAGATGAAAAGTATGTATAGTTTAAATTACTCAACATATTAATAATACTATTCGAAGTTTTTATTCAGCAATCAGTATTCGTATTTCTTAAAAAAAAGTACTGGAAATTACTTTACTAGTATCAAGAAGTTTGGGAGTATTTTAAAATACTAAATATCTATTTCCAGCACTTTTAATACTGAGTACTGCAGCTCTATATATTACCAAATACTAATAAAATTTATTATTTTTATAGGGGTGATCGGTTTGCATTTGGACATCACTTCCTTCGGCCGCATGAGACTTATCACGAGCCCTCGCGTAAATTCTTCCCGAATGAAGTGATGCGAGTACCCCTCTACGAGGTGGTTCCTGTTGACTTGATCATGGGTCAATGTTGGGTCTTGGATCTCAACACTTACTGTAAAGGAAGACCGTTGGGAGCGCCCGAAGAACATGTGTATATTTGTGAATTCCGTGTGGACAAAAGTGCTCACCTTTTTACCCGAGTAGCTCGACCGCGATATCCAATTTGTACAAAGTCTTATGCGTTTGAAACTTTTGACGTACGTCTTAAACCTCAACGTACTTATACGGTAAAGATTTTTTTATTTTTTATTCATTTATAATACAGAGTGTTCATATTAAAATATTAAAATTATCTTTTTTGAATTCATAAGCAAGTGGAAATTAAACACATCATTGATCAGCACATTTGTGAAAGAAAATATCATGATTCGGATTCGAAAATTCGGATACAAAGTTGAACACAATTGCTGTTCATTGCAAAAATGATCCAACCCTTAATTATTGTTTTTTTACGAGTAAGAAATTGGAAACTAATCTCTTCCTAGTAAGGTGTCCAAATGTTTAGAGAAATTTTCATAACAGGCTTTTGCTTAAAATAGGGAGAGGGGACAGATTTTGATGGATTTTTTTTCGTTTGTTAGTGAATTTTTCAGAGTAGATAAATGACGTGAACTATATTAGATTAGGGTAGGTAACCACTGTAAAATCTTAGAACTCAGTTTTTCATGAGATTTTTGAAATTGTTAAAGAATTTTCCTAAATTTTTTGCACTTTTCCCAATATAAAGAAAGCCCTCTTTAATGAGCAAGTCTGCCACCGACAAAAAAGACACACAGCAAAGGTTAACGTTAGTAGGAGGAGCTTGGTGCAAGAGCCCACTGAAGACGGGGCAATTAAATAAAATACAATGTCCCTTCTATTAATCCTATTCAAAAAATTTAACAATTAAAAATTGTAAAATTTTTTATGATATTATTAAACCGAAACCTTGTATTTTATACAAATAAATCAAAGGTAAATATTATTTTTTTATTAATAATGTATCTATGAAAGTTTCATTTTTAAAATTCACTTAATATTTAGAAAACTAATCAATTATTAATTAATTTTAAATTCAAATCAAGCGCCTATATTTATTCTTTGTCCATATTCTTTAATTTCTATATTCTTTACTTTTACATTTTGCTTTGACTTGATGTTTAAAAAATAAAATAAATGCTTTAAAACGATTTCTGCAATTATAAGTGAACACTTTATAAATATTAATAAATCATATTTAATAATAAAATTTTAATTTTTAAATTTTAGGAATAATAACAATTCAAAAAAAAAAATCCTTCAAAAAATTTATAAGAGAAATTAATTCTAATTATATAATTAAACTCTGGAACCTCTTCTTTAATTTAATTATGGAATAGGCTATTTAGCTCAAAAAAATGTCAATTTTTTTTAATAAAACATTTTATTTCGTCCTATTATTATTTATACATAACACTTTTGATAAATTAATAAAAACACTTTTAATTCCATAAAGAATGACACTTTTATGCCATTACAAAAATTAGAACTCTCACAAATTGTATTATATAAATAAACATAACATCAATGTCAAATAAAAATAGAATATAGTTGTTTTTAATTAGTTTAGGATTGGATAAATGAAAATACAGCTAATTTTGTTTTTTTAATGATGCAATACGTTTCTGCAAATAATTAATGAATTATTAAATAAATAAAGCTATCTGTCTTGTTATTTCTCCAGTTCTAAACTAAATAATTAATATATAAACATAACTAGCAATATATATATACACTCCCCCTCAAAAATAGTTGGGCTATACCATTTGTTTCGTCTTAATGGATAATTAGGAAAGCTACATGAAATTCAAATTTTATAATTTTATTTTACCTATTATTAGATTTAGTATTTTCGGATTTCATGAAATCCTATAATTCTATTAATTATCCATTAAGACAAAACAAAAGATACAGCTTATTCAATTAATTTTGAAGAGGATAGTATATTCCTCTAAGGTAATTATTTTTTTTTTTAATAAAATATTTTAATAATTATTCCATAGTTAATTTTTAAGTGATGTTTATAAAAAAATATTTCTTTCAAGAAAAATGTTATTAAAAAAGAGTGTGTGTTTTTAATATTTATATCTTTCGCTCTTTAAATTTATTATTCTTAATTGAACTTTTTTTCCATAGCCCCATGGTGAAGTGCAAGTCAAACATCGTGGAGGTCGAACTGCTTCCTCCACTACTTCCGGGCCAACAAGAGAAAGAGAAAAAGACAAGGAGAGAGAAAGAGCAGCTACTTCCACAGAACCTTCCTCCTCAGTCCCTCAAGAAGATGAGGAAAAGCCATCTCTTGAAAAGGTTATTTTTCTTTTCATTCTTTAAATTATATCTCCCTTTTCTCCTTACATTTATGACAAGTTCCGCCATTTTTTTTTTACTTTTTTCATTTCAGTAACGAAATTTAGCTTCTACCGATGTGACCTATAGCGACCACTGGTGGTTGTATGTAGTGGCGGTGGAAAAAAAAATTTCTTATTGTTTATACTTTGATAAATCGCACGCCAGTAATCTATTTGAGAAACTATAAATTTCTTTATTTTTTAACACCAATGAGTGACGTAAAAGGAACTCTTGGATCTTTACCCAAAAAATTTTTTTGGGGATCTTTTAATTCACTAAGCAAATATGTAGAGTTTTATTTTTTAAGTTTCAAGAAAGATAAAGTATATATTTCTAGATTCATTAGAAATATATAGGCTCATTACACCATCGGCTCTTATAAAACGCATATTTGTTTACGCAGCTCTCACCAAGATATAAAGAAAAAATTTATTTTGGCCCATTCAACTTCTTTAGATTATATAATAATATATTTTGTACAATGATCGAATATAATTATATCATTGTTGTTATTTTAGATATTTTTTATAAATATTTTCCGAAATTATATATTTTATTCTTATTTATTATTTTTGAGAGGTACTCTCTATATTTCTATCTATCTATACTGATATTTGACATTTTAATATATTAAATTATTTTTCAATAGATATTTTTAAAATATTTAAAAAGATTAAAATATTGAAAGACAAAAATAATATTTATAAAATGGAAATAAAATAATTTTTGTTAGTGTTTTCAGTTTAACTCTGGTTTATTTGTGTATAATAGAACACTTCTGTGACCCTCTTCATGCTTAATTACATACATTTTTTTTCCCTCGGTTTAAAAAAATAAACTAATACAATCTCAATACGCATATTGTTTTCTCTAATCTTGTGTTTGTTTTTTCAGCTCGCTAATCAAAAGAATCGGCTCAACAGAATTTTACTTAAATTATTAGCGAGGATGCCGTCAAAACACCGTCTCGATCTTTCCTTCCTTCTTGAGCCTGGTCGGAGGCATCGCAAAAAAACCACTGTGCTCAATCCTTGAGAATGGCTTCTCTATGGTGGTCCATTTACCGTCTCATCAATCTTCTAAAAGTAACATATAAAGAATCACCGCTCATTCTGGCCACCATCGAATGCGATTTTATCATTCATATTCATGGAAATTTCTTCATTTTTTTGGGAGGGGTGAAAGGGGAGATTTTTATCTACATGAGTATAGATACTTTAGATTAGTATCACTAAAGTATTAAAGATATTTTAATTTATCACATTTTCAAACAATTTTTAACTATTTATTTATAGACGCCGATTACTAAAAAAATCATATAAATATTAATTAGGGTTCTATTTTAATGATATTTCTGCATTTTCTTTCACGTTCACATAATTATTTTTAACTTTACCAACCGAAGTTTTCGTCTTGGACCAACTTTATTTTGTTTCGAAATTTCATGATTATAATGTAAAATGAATGGCAAAACAATCGAAATTAAACTAATGTTACCAAAATATGTTTTGAGGTCTTCTGAATTCAATCAAGAACTTTTTGGAATGATGTGTATATGTCTGTGGTAATTTCTTTCATCCATGATAACTCGTAGAAAATAATTAATTAAAATTAAATTTTAAATAATAAAATGAGACTTAAATTTATTAACTAAAATTAATTATTATTAATTAAATTATAGACAATAAAAAACTTTTTACTTAATAAAGAGTCTCTTCTATACTATTATTTGTTAGTATGATTGACATGTTTTGTTATCATCCGTTGGATAACATAAGATTTAAATGTGTGTGTTTAAAAGAAAATGCAGATTAAAATTAAAATAAAATTTTTTTTTTTAATTTATCAAATCAATTAAAATTTTAAACATTTTAAAATTTTATGAAAATAATTTATCATTTCGTCTTGGACCAACTTTATTTTGTTTCGAAATTTCATGATTATAATCTTTTCCCTTTCTCACGATGCCCCTTTCTTAGGCTCGAGAATCGGTTAAAAACGTAAGGTGCGTTTTCGCGTTGACTAAGAATGACTTTGTTTATAAGTTGTTTAACCAAAAGTGACTTTCGGTTTTGACTGATCATCTCTTGTTCTTGACCAAAGTGAGCTAGATTGAGTCGAAATTCTTTAGTCTTCGCCATGCTTGACTAACTTATTTCTACTTCTTTTGTCTCTTTTTTTTTTTTTTTCCTAAATTTATTCTTGGACCACTCTCACAAAAGAGGGAAGGAGTCATAGGCCGTGGATTGAAGCAGGGAAACGACGGGTCATCTTCTTGCCCTTCATAATAGGTATAAGATTTTTGGACTCCATAGAACAAATTTGTCATAATTTATAAAAATAGTTAGTAATTACGATACTAAGAATTTTCTTTTATTTATTTATAAATTCCTCGAACATTAATACTATTAGATTTAAAAATTTAAATATTTATATATATATATAAAAACATTTTTTACCTAAAAATTTGAATATCGAACTTTTCAAATGGTTTTTGTTTTGTTGAAACAAGAAAGTTTTGTCCAAGACCAAACTACCTTTTTTTAACGCGAAAACGCACCTATAATTATATTTTCTTATTTATTTTAATTCAATAAAAAATTAAAATGGTATTTTAAAAGTCGAAAATATCTTTAAAATTAAAAAAAAATTTGTTAGCAGCCAAAATTTTAAAGGACCATGCATATACTCGGCGTCTATCCGTTATTTTCTCAAATATTAATTCAATACCGTGACGCTCTGGAGTTGTCTTATTATCAAATCATTATCAAATGTTTTTTCAATTAAAAAACGTTTCTCCAACATGTTGATTATAAAATCATAATTTATCTATTTTTAAGTAAACAAGGATTTTTTGAAACGCCTAAAAAGAAACCTGTTACTTAGTTATCTGTACCCATATATA
>JAAAKE020027781.1:0-50465 GCA_010014785.2 Anisolabis maritima | reverse complement strand
AATAATTTTAGATAATTATCATAAATTATTTTTAAATTTTCAATATACTTCAAAATTTGATTATTATTTATTTATATTAATTATAACTTTTAATGATTTGTCCATGAAAACTCAAAATTATAATAATATACCCGTGAATGAGGAATGGTAAAATGCCTAATTTTAATATATATATATATATATATATAATTATAATATACCAAATTTCTCTAACTAACAATCCTAATCTTAATAATGTATAGAGGGTATAAAAATTTTTTTATACATAGATTTTTAATAATTATAATATTTTGATAGACAAATGAATTTTTTTAAATTATTCATTTAACAAAAATGCTATTTTAGTTAAAAAATATTAAATTTTATTTTATATAAGAATTAATTTGTTCATGAGTAATCGAATTGAATTGGATTTGGAATGGGATTTTTTGTATTATTTAAAAAATTCGTTATTCATAACGTTTTTTAAGTTCGGCCAATAAAGCATCACAAGTTTTCTTGGCATCTCCAAGGAGCATTGAAGTATTTGGGTTATAAAAAATAGGGTTGTCGACAGCTGCATAACCCACACCCAAAGATCTCTTCATCACGATCACCTGCAATTAATACTTATTAATAAGGGCGTACTTTTAATTTTTTCTGGGAGGCCTAAATATGGAAATATCACTTTTATCAAATGGTCTGTGTGTGTATGTGTGTACCCAAAATATAGGCCAAACTATAAATTCTAGTACGATGAAATTTTTAATTTAAACATAGATTAACCTTTCTATGTGACTAAAATCGGTCAACCGAAACTTGTACTTTACTGCTTAACTTTGTTAGTTTTTTCGATTTTCTTCAAAATTTGTATCGATTTTTTTTAAAGTTTTGTATATCAATTATCTAACTAAAGACACATAAATTGTATATTTTGGTTTTAGTATAGAGTATAGTGTAGAGCCCTTGAAGACTACTTTATTTTCGTTGTTTTTAATATTTTAGAAAATTTATTTATATAAATGTTGTTCTAAATAAAATTTTCAATAACTTTTGTGATACATATTTTTTCAAAAAAAATCTGAAATATGGAGAGTTTTCAGTAAAAGCGAATTAATGAGTCGAGCCCGTTTAGATAGCCTCTCTGACCAAGGGACCAAAAATAATGTCAACTGGTATCTAGTTAAAATATAAAATTCCTGCTCCAATAAAATATTAAAAATAATCGGTAAGGTAAAGTTTTGTGGCACCACCAGATGTTAAAAAAATGAATATTCACCTGATCAGCTCTCCAAACTCTTAAAACCGGCATTCCTGCAATTGGTGAATTAGGATCATCTTCAGCTGCACTATTAACAGTGTCATTAGCTCCAATTACAAGTACTAAATCTGTGTCTTCAAAATCATCATTAATTTCGTCCATCTCTAGAACATCATCGTAAGGTACGCCAGCCTCTGCCAAAAGAACGTTCAACTGCCCTGGCATTCGACCTTAAAAAAATCTTCCATTTATACATTCTCTTTAAATTTTAAATAAAATAAAATAATAAACCTGCTACTGGATGAATTCCAAAGCGGACTTTTTTTCCCTTTGATTTGAGCAAAGTTACCATTTCAGCGATTGGATATTGAGCTTTTGCCACACATAAACCATAGCCTAAAAATAGAAAATAAATAATTATATAATTAAATAAATAAATAGAAAAATAAATTTATTGACGACCTGCTTAGACAAATCCTTGGTAGCTAGGTCCAACCAAACACATATAAATTTAAAAATTATATAACAGAAAACAACTATTATTTCCATAAAAAAAAGTAAATTGGCAAAATTTTGATGGCATTTTGACCAAGGCACCTTCTACTTTAGGACTTGACAAAATTTATAATAGATTTAATCACAGAGAACATCCTTTCCACGGCGCAAGTTTCTTTTTAATTTTAATTGCGGTCCTACAAGGGAAAACTACGACCCTAGCTAGCTGCGACTCTCCAGGGACGAGTGTTCGAGTCGCTCCACAGCCTCGGCTACCCAAGTTCTACCGCTTTGGCGAGATTGGTGTCATAGCGTTTTGTATGGCCAGGAATTCATCGGGAATGCTGCCAATGGGCGAGAGAATTCTTGCATTGTCAACGGTCAAAGGTGACCAGGCAGACTTCATCGTCAATCGGAGAGTTCATACTTAGATTCATCCAAATTCACATTAACATCATGACTCCAACGGATATCGTTATTGCCTGTGGGACCTGTGGGCCGTGGATTCACTCAGAGGCCCGAAACTATTCCCAATAACAACATTTCGGAGGAAACAAAATATCAGGGCCGCCCAACCCCGCTTCCCGCGCATCTAGTGTTTCACATATAGGTAAAAGAAAATAATAAAAGTTAAATAAATTTATTTTAACAAGATTTTTTTATTACGAAAAATCGCGCGGATCTATGAGTGTATCCCTATTGTTTTTAATGAGATGTTCCTTGTCAAAGTTGCTACGAAAATTTTTGCACTGCTGTTTAAGATATTGGAATAATTATTTACCCGGGGTTATAATAATATTCTTTGCATTTTGAATCAATTCCGCTGCTCCTGGCACAAGAATCTCGGTATGCGTTCCGGTGATTTCTTTCGGTTTCCCAGTTCCAGTTGAATCAGTACCAAATCCACCAAGAATAACATTTATTAGAGAACGATTCATGGCCTAAAAAAAATTCAAATGATTAACTAATGTATGATTATCATGCAAATATGTATAGTATTTTGTTTTAAAAGATTTTTGTTTTGTTAAATATGTATTGAGAACTTTTTTTTTAAAAGCATATATATATATATAGGCGTGTTTTCGAGTTGTTTTGATCAAAAGTGACTAAATCTCAACCGAAAAGCTTTTGTTCTTAACCATACCGAGTGGTGAAGGTTCGTTCGAAAACGCATTGTTTATGCTTTGAACTTTACCAACTCAGAAAATCTCTTTTCGTTTGTTTTATTATATCTAAAATTAATTAATAATATTTAAAATTTTGAATCATTATATTATTATAATATTATAATTAAAAAAAAATACAAGGGCAACCGCAAAAGTCATGTCAACTATTTTTTTAACGATTGTCCGTTTGTGAACTGAAAGAAAATAATACATTTAAAAATATTTATAATAATAAATACCCAAAAAAAGAGAAAAAATAACTTTTTGAATAAATTGTTGAATATTTATGACAAAATTGAGTATTTTATTTAATTTCGTATTAATGATATTTTAAATTTCAATGAACGGCGACGCTTTTATATTTTGTCATAAATATTCAACAATTTTATGCACAAAGTTATTTGACTCTTTTTGATGCATTTTAAATAAAAGTATTATTTTTATTTTATATTTTTTAGTCCTTTTATATTATTTTTTTCAACTTGAAACAAAATTTTTCGGAGGATTTATAAATAAATATAAATTTTTATTTCCCTTTAAATAGGGTTTTTGTGAGAGATGCAAATATTTTTTCCAATAAAAGTTTTTCAAAATGATAAATAGTATTATGTAGCATTTTTTCGCTAAAGTTGATAATTAAAAAGATAAGTTGATTTTTTAGGTTTGAACTAAAATGATGTATCCCGGTAAATGGCTCGATATTTAATTCGTTTTAAAATGATGTGTTGTCATCTGAATTGAGCTTATATTCAAAATTTCAGATCTCTAACTCAACAGAAAATGTTTAAAATTCTTACAATTTTATTTTTTACAGAAGATACTTCTATCAGAAAAATAACATTTTCACGAAAAGTTATTTAAGACATTTTATTTTTAAATTTAGAATACCTTTTAAAAATAATATTTTAATTATTAAACTACGTTTGAGAAGATGCTGTGGAGGACCTGGAACAAATTAACTCTAAAGTGTTTGTGTGTGTTTGTTGTTAATTATAAACGAACGCTCTCGAGCTACCCTTTTTTCCGATCGGAATTGACAAAGTAACGGGACAGCTGGACTATTTCTTCCGATCTCTGATGTTCTATTCTCAGAACGAAAAAAAAATAGCAGGGCTTGTATATTCTTGCATTCTTTTCCCTTCCTCTTTATTCTTACTCTATTACTAATATTTTCTTCCTTTCTCTTGCTAGTCAGAAGCCTATGTCAGACTACATCGATCCTACATGAATTCTCTCCTATCCTTGTTGGTAGCGGTCGAGAGAATGGCCTCTGAGCTAAGCCGTTTGGGCACTGAGGAGTCAACCTCTATAAAAATCTTCCAAGCCAAAGTGGAGGACGCCGGACCCCGCTCTGGCAATCTCCAGTTCAAATTTCCTTTCTGTATTAAGGTACAGGCGACAGTTTTATTCTCAAAACTCAAGAAAACAATCTACATTAAAAAAAAGGTTCGTTTTGCTAGCTGGAACGGAAATACTGTAAAATTGCCATAATCATCACGGACTTAAATTATATTGATATTGCAGCACTCCAAGAAACCTGACTCTTTAACACAGAAATAATCAAGGAAAAGGAATATAGATACTTTCTTTTGAAAAGCCCTAAATTGTGAAAACATCTCAGAATACATGGGGTAGATGTATTATATAAAAAATTTAGAGTTATCTCTATACTCATTTCATTTTTTTAAATAGTGTAAAATTACAAATTTTTAACTTTAGATAGACTATTTAACTTTAGGCAAGACTAAGATTTTTCAATCTATCATTCCCAGCCAAAGAAGAATTTTTGGACGGTTTTGTAAATTGCAACTCTCTGAAGAAACAAATTAATTAATTACCGGAATGACAAACACCCCTCTTGCGCGCATATATCAATCTTACTTTTTCTTAAATCTTAGAGAATGAGTCATGTTATTAGTTGTATGTATGGTAAATAAATATGACATTAAAATAAATTATAGAAATAGTTATATAAATTTTAGAAACAATCATTTACCTTGCACATTATATAGGATAGAATGGCTCCTGAAGATCCAATTAGAGAACCCACAATGGTCATTAGGTTATTATTCAACATGAAACCTTCGGCACACAGAGCCCAACCAGAATAACTGTTAAGAACAGTGATGACAACAGGCATGTCAGCACCGCCGATGGCTGCTGTCAGTGTCACTCCCATAGTAGAAGAAAATAAGGCTGTTGCACCCAGGCAGCCTAATCCTGTACTAATACTATATGGATCGTAAAAGAAGAGGCCCATGGCAGCTAGATTAGCAGCTAATAATCCAGAATTGATGGCATGTCGTCCTGGGAGTAGCAAGGGATTCGATCTGCAAAATTTCTTCGATTTATTCAAAAGTACATTTTGTCAAAGCCTTCGAATTAAAAAAAATTTCAATAGGAAGGGAAAAGAAGTATAAATGGGAGTTCTTAATTTAATAATTGCAAAGGAGGATTAATACTTCCATTTTTTAGCAAAATTATTTCCTCAGAATGAGACAAAAAAAAAGTTGAGCGAAAAATAAAATAAAAAACAAAAAAGATAGATAAATTTTTGTATGCTTTTTGTGTTTTGAGGAAAATTTATTTAATTCTCTGAAAATATTTTTTAATTAATAAAAAAAATCCATTTATTTGAAATTTGTTGTTAGTAATTTTTTTTTCAATTGTAAATTCTTCCCGAAAACATTAGTTTCAGATTTTCTGAAAATACCCTTCCGAGGGATGCCTCCTTTCATATTTTTTAAATAAATGAGTCCCGATAAAATTTTATTTTGCCCTCCGAGGATGAATGGCATTATTATGCTCGATATCGGCAATAAATAAAGTTAATTGGACTGAACATCTGCTGGTTTTTCTCTCTCTAACTTCACCTAGACATTCTCCGAGCTTTTCAAACTATAACTAATAATAAATTTCAACTTGCTATCTCATTGGAAAGTACTACAAAACGTTCCGACAAATCTATACGAAAAGTCTTCAGGAGGCCCGGGTCAAAAAATGAAAAGATAGAAAAAATGTTTAAAATAAAATTTATTCAAAATGATAATAGAAAGTTATTTGTTTTTGTATATTATTTGGCCATGGTAGATATTTTTTGAAAAAATTTAAAAAAAAAACCGTTTGAAGTTTGATATAAAGTAACTTTGTAAGGAGGGATTTTGGGCAAATTTTATCGTTCTACCTCATCGGAAAGTGCCCAAAATCAACTTACAAACGTGCCTAGCCAATTATACATATGTTAAAGGGAGAAGAGGATTTCAGTATTAAAATTAAATCTTATAAAAAATAAACTTGGACATTTTTCAAAGAACCAGTTAAATTAAATATAATTTTTTAGTAAATTAGAATTTTAAAATAAACAAAATTCATTTTCATTGAAATTGGCGGAGAAATTTAATTCTAATTTTTTTTTAAGCAATTTCTCTTATATAACAATTATTTTATTTTTTTTAGGCATGAAGGTAGGCTGATCATACGTACCGTTTTTTTAATATTTTTGACCGTCCCGTCGTTTTAATAAAAATATCAATCTTGTCCCGTTTTTCATGAGTGTTATAAAAATTTCTTATCTGTTGATGAAACGATGAAGTGTATGCGTGTATAATAATAAGTCAAAAGTGCACTATGGATTGTGAAAATTCTACAATAAAATATTTAAAAAAAGTTTGCTTCCCCTGAAAAATATAAATGGTATGCGGGCCCCTCTACATTGAAATTAATGAAATCTTTTAGTAATATTTTTATTACAATTTTGATAAGTAAGTTTAACATTTTCATCAATAATTAAAATAAAATTAATTTTTTTTTGATAAGTTTTTAGTCAATAAAATAAATTTTAAAATTGTATTATTTTTTCACCCTATTTTGAATAAAGAAAATATGGTCAGCCTTTCCACTTTCCTTGGTTTGGGGGGATCGCCTTCGCTCAAGGCCTCAGGGTTCTCTCTTCCTCGATAACCCTTTGTAGATACTAATTTAGTGAGTAAGAAATTGTCCTTAGTTTGAATTGGCTCGCATAAAACAACAAATTAAAAACAATTCAGATTGTGCGAAAATGCTCTATTTTCAAACAAGAAATTAAATGTTTTTGTTTTGTTTCGATTGTTTTAGTCAAAGAATCTTCAAACTAGCCTTTACGGCCTACTTGATACCCAGGATCCATGACATAGAGACAATCATTCAATTATCTAACCTAGGAAAAACCCATAGAAAAATAAATAAACAAAAGAAAAAATCTCCAAACCGCGCAAAAGCCGAGCTAATTTATTATTCAAGATATTGGTTAGATTCAAAGCTTTTTTTTTTTCTTTCAAGAACTATTTTTTATTCAATGAATTGAATTTAAATTGAGAATAATTTCTTGTTCAAAACGGCCTTTATTCTACACTCTTTGCGGCAGGTGACAAATAAAAAGAAAAAAAATATTTTCACAAAGTTCTCATTTTATGGTATAATAAGAGTTTTAAAAGTTTTTTAATATTATTGTAGCATGTTGATACCTATGCTCTTATGTCGCTATTTAAATATATATTTAATCATGAGATTGTTAATTCAATTAGAAATAAGTAAATTGTGTTCTTACTTGAGAACTCCTTGAAGTTTTCCATAGGCAACTAAAGATCCAGAAAAAGTAACGCCTCCTATATATGTTCCCAAGAAAATAGAAGCCATAAGAATCGATGCAGCTGGATTTGTTGCCAATTGATCAAAATCGTGAATATAAGTTGCCACACAGGTTAAAACAGCTGCTAGGCCAACCAAACTGTAATAAAACATTAAATTATATTATTTGGTATTATCTTATACAAAAAAAGATAGATATACCTGTGAAAACCTGCTACTAGTTGTGGGAGATCGGTGATTTCTATTTTACGAGCAATAAGAGTGCCAAGTCCTCCACCTACTGCAACGCAAGCAGTCATTTGGGCTAAAACTTCAGGAGAGGGTGCGATCATACCAAGAGTAGCTGCGATACCTCCACTTACCCCAATCTACAAGATCACAAAATTCTAATAAATTAGAGAAAAAAAAAAGTAAAATTATATCAGTAGAAACTTTTTTTATAGAAAAAATAATTTCCACTGGAATACTTAAATGGAATCAATATCACCCCACCGATACAAACAAAAGGTGTATCAATATTTTTTCCTTATTTTGACCGATAAAATATTTGTTTCAGTAAATTTTTTTAAAAAAAATTTCAAGTTTTTAAAAAATTTAAAAAATTAAAGTGTTGACTGCACTTAGGCTCAATGCAGCCTGCGGGTCGCTGATTGAGTATAACTGCCTAAAATTTTGCTATGTAGTACCAATGTACGGAGAAAGTGGTACCTATTTATAAATGACCATATTAGGTCTTATATCTAATTAGATCCTATTTTTGAAAAGTCTCTCTTGCTAACACTTCTTGTACAATTAAAAAAACCCCGAGCGAAGCTCGATATCCAGGTACTACGTATATTTGGAAGAAAGAAGAATGGAATATTCTAGTTGACTGACCATGCCGAGATTGTTTCCGAGACGAGAGGTATTTTGAGAGCTGAGTCCAGCGAGAGAACCAACACAACAAAGAGATGATGTTAAATAAGCCATTTGATGTGCCTCGGTATATCCTTGGCTGGCTGCAAGTCCATAACCGCCTAAGAAGACAGCTGCTGGGATGGCATAAAGGCTGTTGTACTCGGGAGGATCGGTTGGTCTATATATAATAAAACAAAATTAAGAAATTAGCGATGTACATAAGGGGTGATTGTAGGTAGAGTGAAGACATTTTAAAAAGGGAGGAAGAAATAAAAAAGAACCTATAAAAGGGCTGGTAAGCCCAACATGAACAGTTTAATTCACTTCGTCTTCAGTAACATCATCATCACTCACTCAATATCTAATCGTTTTCTCTGTTTAATACAAGTAATATTTTGTTTAAATATAAGATGTACTTTGTAAAATCCACATTTCTCAAAATTTATAAAATTTTTCTAATTATATATATTTCAAAGAAATCATACATTAAAATTTGATTTGTTTATAAAATAGTAATTTGCTTTTTATTTCTATTTTAAAACTCTTCATTATTTTGGATATATATTGGCAATTCGAAATGCCTCCTTTGCCAGATAGAGCCAGGATACAGCCGTAAAAAAAACGATTTTTCCCGAGCTCGGATCGGTCAACCTTGATATTTTACTTACCTTGATAATTGCTATTTTAAAGTAATTTTTATTATAATTTATATTGTAAAATTATAAATATTTAGTTACAAAAATAATATAAATATAAATTTGTACTAATGTTAATCTGAGATTGGTTTAAAGGCCAAATATTATTAATACTAATAATAATAATAATACCTTTTGAACATATCCAACATTCTTTTCGTAACCAGAAAGCCGCCAAACACATTAATAGAAGAAATAAAAGCAGCAGATGCAGCGAGGGTCTGGAAAAAATATTTTCATTACAATGAAATTTGTATTGTCTTAATTAATTAGATTATAATCAGAAAGAGTAAAAAGTGATCATTTATGGAAATAGAAAATTATTAGAAACATAAATATTATGAATAACAACAAATAGAGAGTAAAGAATATAATAATTATAATATTTTTAACAAGCTGAAAAATAAAATGTGATCTTCTCCTTTTTAGTGAACAATGAATTTATTTTACTAGTCTACGTATTCCTTAAATTTTAGAAAATAAAATAAGATTTTAAAAATTAAATAGGCGATTTTAACCTTAAAAAAATTATCAGCTAAAAATCTTAGATGCTTAGTTTATAGGCTAAACATCCACAGATGTAAACCAACGGGACACTGGTTAGACTCCCGCGAGTGGCTACTTTTTTCAATTTATAAATTTAAGGTAAATATCTTGAAATCATGCATGGTTTTTAATTAAAAATATCATACCTGAGGGAGAGTTGAAGGAACGTATCCACCTCCCATAAGTAAAAGACCTCCAACAGCAGTGATGCCACTGATTGCATTAGTGACTGACATCAAAGGAGAATGGAGAGCTGGTGTAACTCCCCAGACAGTATGATAACCAACGATACCCGCCAATCCAAAAGTGGTCATCATTGAGGTGAATGCAGGACCAGGGGAAGCTACCCCAAGAGCCACAAGTGTACCCAAACCTTAAAAAAAATTTCTTGATTAAATGTTGAATCAATGAATCATATAAAAAAAAAGTGTAATGAATAATAAATTTAAAATAATATTTTCTTTTGAGAACATATAGACGAGAGTAAATCCTTTTTCTCTAAACCTCTAAGGACCGTTTGCACACAAGGTTACTAAAATACCAAGGTTGGTCAATTCGAACTCGGGGAAAATAGTTTTTTTTTCCAGTACCATCTGTCCAATGATGAATGGTCTTTTTTTAAATATATTATAAATCACATGTTTTATATTATTTAAAAATAAGTCAATTAGATGAAAGAATAAAATATAAAAATAGACAAGAATTTTATAAATAATTATCTAAAAACCACCTTAATTAATTATGAAAGCACTAAAACATTGAAAGTATTTCAATTTAAATTTACAATCAAGGCATTTTAGGAATTTTAGAAACCCCACTCGATAACAAAGTCAGTAAAAGTTTCCCCCATAAAGAGACTACCAAGATATAAGGACGATTATACCATGCTCGTTACTTCTCCGCCGGCTACATCCTTTAGGGGCTGGCTAAGCCTATCCACCTTACCGCATCTCGTCTATTTGCTATTGCAAAAATAGCTCGATTGTATATATAGCCCTATAATTAAATAATTGAAAAGTAAAAAATATTAAAAAAAGAAAATAATTGATTTAAATAAAGAAAACAAATTTTTAATTATTTTCTAGAAAGTTACTTCTCAAAAAAAAAACGTATTAATACCCTAAAAACGAAATAAAGGATTTTATGAATTTAGAATATAAAACAAGTCACACATGTATATATATATATATTGTCTACCAATTATAATAATTTAAATATATGTAGTGACAGAGTCCAAATGGCCAAAGATGTCGAAAAAGACGTTAGCAAAACAAAATTTTCAAATTAATATAATGTTTGCCAAATTTCTAGTGTTTTTTTGCTCATTTTGTAAAAAAAATATACAAATACAATATACAAAAATATTTATTTTACCTGTTGAATATTTGAGTGCAGATGAAAGTGTGGTATTAAAAGGACTTGGAGGTGGAGGGGCTACCGCTACAGGTTTTTCTGGGATAGATATTTTTGGAGTTTCCGTTTTGGGAGGTGATGGAGGAGGAGGAGGAGGCCACAAAAGTTGACCATCGCGAAGAATAATCGATCCTCGAATTACCTCATCATCTAAATTAATTAAGAAGTGATCCTTTGAACCTGGAAAAATGAAGAAAATTTCATTAAAATGCTTATTATCAAGAAAGTCCCCAATCGGAACTTATGCCATTAAATGATTGTAAATTTTTCTACGATCATTTAAAGTAATAACTTAAATAAGACTTATATTGAAAGAAAGATTTAAATTGTTAAAGTAAAGTAATTTTATTTTTATATATCAGGAATTAAAAACCCACCTCTCCAAAATTACACAATTAACATTTATTTTTTGAAACCAAGACATTTTACCAACTCCTTTTTATGAAAAAAATTTACTTAATTATCCTTAAGGAACTTTATCATTTCTTGAACGACAATCGAGAAAGAGGAATGGCCTGTTGTTTTGAGACGAAAACAGTGAAGAGCCAATTTCTCCTCTCGTTCGTCGAAGAATCACTAGCAAATAATAAAAATTTTAAATAAAAAATAAACAACAAATGCGAATAAAAATGTTTTATATTGTCCAACGTTTTTTGTATATTTTTCCCTAAACTTGTTATTAATTTGTAGATTCAGAGTAAATTGAAAAGTTAAAAAAAAATCTAAAGAAAATTTTTAAATTGACAAATAATGTTAATTTATATGAAGTAGAATTTAAAATTTTTTAATTGAGTGAATTTCATTAATTATAAAATCAATAATTTACCCATTGATAATAAAAATTTGGAGACATTATTAGCATAGAGGGAGGAACTCTGAGTAGGTAGACGACTCGGAAGATCTGTCAAACCAATATGAGTTACATCTCTGTAGTTATAAACTTCTCCAGGTTTGGTTGTCTGAATATTTCCTCCAGTCTCAGCTGCTAAATCTACGACTACGCTTCCAGGTCTCATCATTTCAACATGTTCCTAGAAAAACAAAATATAATCCGATATTGTAATCTTTAACAATTCTTTAAAAAAATATTAAAATATTTACTTTGAGTATAAGTAGTGGAGCCTTTTTGCCTGGAATAAGTGCTGTACTAATTATGATATCAACTTCTTTAGCTTGTTTTGCAAATAGTGCCATTTCTGCATCAATGAATTCTTTGGACATTTCTTTACTGTATCCACCTGTACCTTCTCCTTCTTCCTAAAATAATTTAATATTAAATAAATTAATAAATTAAATAATGTTACGGAATAAACATTAAAATATCTCTTACATAATAGATTATAATTACTGGGAGAGGGTGAAATTACTTTTTTAAAAAACAAAACCTGTTGCATTGAAATCCTATTAAATAAAAATAATAATTTCAGTCTTATTTATTTAGAAATAACTGTATCCATTTGCACCTTCTTTTTCTTCCTAAAGTTTTACCATTTTGTTTATTTTGAGACAAATATCTAAGATAATTATAAAATTAATTAACCCTTAAGAAAAATTTAATAGAAAAGGAATAGTCTAAAGCATCCATTAAAATTAAAAAGTGAAAAGAGGACAAACTTTGATGTTGATTTCGAGAAACTCCGCGCCTAGAGATTCGACTTGTTCCTTGACGGCTGCTCGAGTGTCAAAAGCCCTGACGATTGCTCCCATATTCTTGGCCTGGCCTATGGCTGCAAGACCTGCAACTCCTCCTCCAATAACCAGGATTTTCGCCGGCGGAACTTTTCCAGCAGCAGTGATTTGTCCTAGAATATAACGATTAAAGTATAATTGAGATATTTCCTGAAAACTTCTGATAAGGAGCCTTATGACGGCTAAATGGCCTCACATCCGGAAAAGACTTTAAAAAAACTAATAATATAGCAAAGTGCAAGTGGTTTTTCTAAAAAAAAGAGTTTAAAGTTTTCCAAATCATTACATCCCAATACAATAAACAGTCAGGCTGTTATTTGTTGATGTTAAATTGCCTGTAAAGAATTAGGAAAAAAATATAAAAATAAATGGTTTCCTCGCGAAAAACCTTGAGTAGTACGCCAGGGGTTTGGCGAAGGAATCTCACTCCCTCCCCTGCTTTGAATAGGCAAAATCACGGTCCATATTTCTCCAAAAAATACTGGCAAATGGCAAAAATAGATATAGTTTTGAAAAAATAAGAATTTTACATTTTTTATGTTCTGGGGCCCTCAAAAAAAATTTTAGTTCCTTTTCCCGGGCTAGTGACGGTCCTGCTGATAATATAGAGACTGCACTAATAATAATTCAGTAATAATCATTCTCAATTTTTTTAACGACATACATATTTGCATTATATATTAAATTACCGCTGAAAAATCGTGGAAAATGATTTGCAGCTTCTATGACAGCACGATATCCAGCAACATTCGCCATTGAACTTAGTGCATCAAAAACTTGAGCTCTTGAAATTCGAGGAATACAATCCATAGCTAGAACAAAGAGAAAATTTATTAAAATTAAAAGTTTAAAATATTTTCAATATATATAGGCTTGCCTGAAACCCTAACCCTAATGATTGTAATAGGATATATTATTTTAGAAATAATTTTATCAAGGGGTGAAACTAAGGATGATGGGAGAACAGTAGTATAATCAGGATTTTTATCAAATCCAAAATTTTTTTTCTTGTATGGTATTTAGAATTTGTCTTTATTTTTATTTTTTTTTCTTTGCAAGTCCTACTTATAAAGTTTCTCAAAGTGTATTTTAACTTTTTTCTTTTGGGCTACAGTATTTCTCTTATTTTTATTTTTATTTAGTTTGTTTTTGTGTGGGGAGAGGGGGGGACAGTCCCCTAAGCACGAGTCTGGTTTAAATTGACAATCCTTGTTGTTAGAATAAAGACTATTTTTTTCTCTAAAAAAAAAGTTGAACAATTTAAAAATTTTGTTGGCATTTTTGACAAGACCTTAAATTGACTATATACCAACATACTGATTGATTATATACATACTGTACATGTAGGGCCTGTTATTGCCTCTCCGGTTTACATTCATTTGGGAAAACAACGCTTCTCCGATAGATAGATAGGATAGATATTTGCCTTTTATAGTTGTATATTATCCTTAGTATATTTGACGGTTTTTCTTTAGGACCTCAGATGCCGCAATGTTCTAAGTCGTTGATAAGTCATTTTTCATTAGTATTGTAAGTCTTTAATAACGCTTTTTTATAAAGTGTATATTTGTTAATTTAATTTTAATTTTACACTACATGTATACATATATAATATTTGATGAAAGCTTGCGAAATGTCACCTGTTTACAGAAATGAGAGAAACTTTTGAGAGAAAGCTTTGAAACATTTTGATTTATTCCATTGACAAATTGATGTCAATCAACTTTAATATGTAGTGATTTATTTATTAATTATAGCTGGCTAAAGTATATTAATATATGCTAATTTTTGAATAAAATTTTTTTTAGTTATTTTTTTCACTTTTCATTTGGACCGTATATACCCACTTACCGGGATTTCCGTTTATTTGCCCGAGATGCTTTCGTGCACGGAGACACAGACCCCGATGTCTGGTCGTACCCATCTATCGGCACCCCTGTGAAGTTACTTTTTCCTATCACTAACTCCTCCTGTAACCATTTGTATCTACTATCTATTCTTATATCTATTTCCACCCGGTCCCTTTCATTCAACCTAATCTATCCTAGGGAGCATGTCCTAGTATGAGGAGGAACTCTCTCAAGACTCCTTGCGAAGAGTGCATCATTGAGAGGAAATCCTTCTTTAAGTCCCTTCAATAGAACGGGTCTCACAGCAACTCCCTCTTCACGTAGAGTTGCCTGAGGGCTCTATTGTGGTGGGATCCAATGTTCCAATCCATGGCATACTTGAGAATTTGTTTACATTTAATATTTAAATAAAGTAAATTCTATCACTCTGGTTGGCACTCTATTGTATTATAACGGAATAAACACCAATGGATAAATGTAGAAATATTTTGTTTATATAAAATAACTATTAAAATTATGAATTTCTTTTTAAAGATAATATTAAAAAAAAAAACATGTCACAAAATAATAAGGGACTTTTAAAGAAAAATAAAGCAAAACCACAATAAATTGACTAATCTATATACTAGAATTAAAAGATGAAAGAAATATAAGGCCTGACCATATGTTGATACAACGCAGTAAAACAATTAGAATATGCCTTATCTAATAATGTCCTTTGCATTCCAAACTAAATAGATTTCTCATAAGATTAAAAAACACGGATATGGGGACTGGAAGTTAGAATTTTCATAGAATAAACACATATAGAAAAAAGCACCAATATCATTGAGAAAACTTTTTGCAGACAATTAATATCAATTATCAGAGGATAGTTGCAGATAATGACAATGAATTAAAGAAAAAATTTCGTCAAAAAACCATGGTAGTAACAATTATCTTTCTGATATCCACATACCTCAAGATATCCAGCAAATTTTTTGAATTGGGAGAAAAACATAATAGAGGTTCAGAACTTTTCAGAGAAAATGCGAGGCCAGGGGAAACTAATATTTTTGAGGATTTTCAAAATTTAAAATAAAATCAACGGTATTTAATTTATTATTCGATATAACATTTAATTATTTCACAGAAGCTTTGCGCACTTAAATACTAGCAAATTCAATTATTATTTTAGAATAATCTAAAATACGTGCTATCTTTTATAACATATTGAGTTACCCTAATGTTGTGAGGCTCGGGACAAATGTCCCTCTGATAGACAATGCATAGATTACTCTTAAGAATAAAAGTAATTTTTTTAACTTGATATCAGACTTAGTATATGTCGCTGAAAGTGGGCCTGAAGAAAAACAATCCATAAAAAATCAAAAGTCTAATGTCTTTATGTAATTTTTTATAAAAAAAAAGTGAAGTCAACTAATAACAAAAATAAGATTCAAAAAAATAACATTTTGAATAAACAAAGGACAAATCGTTATCGCAAAGTCAAATAAAGGAAACTATACCATTGTTATGAATAGACAGGAATTTTAGGACAAAATTTGAATGACTGAAAAACAAACACAATCTGTGAAAATTTTTTTTTTAACTTGATATCAGACTTAGTATATGTCGCTGAAAGTGGGCCTGAAGAAAAACAATCCATAAAAAATCAAAAGTCTAATGTCTTTATGTAATTTTTTATAAAAAAAAAGTGAAGTCAACTAATAACAAAAATAAGATTCAAAAAAATAACATTTTGAATAAACAAAGGACAAATCGTTATCGCAAAGTCAAATAAAGGAAACTATACCATTGTTATGAATAGACAGGAATTTTAGGACAAAATTTGAATGACTGAAAAACAAACACAATCTGTGAAAAGAATCCGCAGAGTGCGTTGAAAAAATTGTAAATAATTATGTAAAAGTTTAGAAGATAAGAACATTATTAGTAATAAGCAAGCCAAAACCTTAATGTGTCAAAACAATCACCTATCAAGGTTCTATGCATTGATAAGGAAAGCAATCCAATAAGATCAATATTATCGCGTGTCAACAGTCATCTTTCAGACATAAATAAATATTTTGCTCATATTCTTACAAACAACACAATTGAAGATTACAGAATTAAGAATTCTAGACAAATAATAAAAGTGTTAAAAATAAATAAAATTCCAAATAATTTTTGTTTCGTGTCATTTGATATAGTTAATTTAGTCTCTTCAATCAACCATGCCTTCGTTATTGATATTTGTAAGAAATTAAAAAATTTACAGTTATTAACTACGAATTGTTTGAAAAAGGCTTAAAGATAATACATAACAACAATAATTTCGTATATCGAGATAACATCTTTAAGCAAAATACAGGCTTACCAATGGGAAGTTCGGTTAGCCCCGTGTTGGCTGATATCGTTATAGACGGCTTGTATGAAAAAATAATTGATAAATATGAAAAACTTTTCTATTTTCATTGTGTTGATGAGTCGATTGCCTGTATAAGAAAAGATAAAATAAATGAACTTAATAGTTTCCATAACGGCTATAATGAAAACAAAATTCATATTTGAAATCGAAAGGGATTAATTATTTAGACATTAGTATAATTAAGCTGTTTCTAGGTGACATTATTACTAATATTTACTATAAGCCAACTAATTCTAACAGAATGATCAACTATCATTCAAAACTATTATGTTTTGCTAAAAATTGAATGTTAAATAATGAATAGAATTTTAACCTTATCCCATGAAAAGTTCTATAAAGGAAACGTAAATAATTTTAAACTAAAAGCAATAAAAAATAACTATCAATAATTTTTAATTGACAAAATGATAAGGTGTCAGGAACTAATTGTTTGTGAAGTTGGTGATAACAAAATCAATGATAATGTTCGAAATACAAATTTATGTCACCAGAATGCAAAATTCTTTACTCGAAGCTAGAGAAAATAAATTCTAAGTTCAAAAAAATTCTGAGGCCCCACACAATATTATAGTAATTGAAAAACCGCCTAATATACTAAGAGTCAGGTGTGCTTTCTTTGCTCAAGTCTCTTATCTTTTTTTATCTCATTTTATTTTATCTTACACTCTTTTTGACTCCTTTACGGGGCCAAAAAATAGCAATATTTTTACTTTAGATTTTTAGTGTTTTACACTTAACCCCTTTTCAAATTTTAGGGGTTGGTGAGTGTAAAATGCTTTTAGGTATTTGGATAAGGAATCATTCTGCCTCAAAATCAAGTAGATTCACCTAAGGGCATAAGGGTTATAAAGGAAATTTCGAAGATCCCCTTCGTAGTGGGTGCTTAGTATCAAATATAATCCCAAAAATTTAATCAAATTTGGCCCAGAGGTTTAAGATGTCATATGATGAGTCAATTAGTCAGGCAGTCATTAATATGTAAAGGAATAAAATGTATATATTTTTTATTGGACTGAGGATGAGCTAATAAATTTCGTTCTATACATCTCAAAATTTTAGTATTATTAGACAATCAAGTCTATCTTTTTGTTGATCCTGGTTTCTTCTCATTTAAATTTACAATTTCCAACACATCAACCTCTTTTTGATCAATTTTTACTTTCTCTTACCTATATTTTATATACTTTTAGAATAAAAGGAATTTTATCAAGGATAAGAAAATCGAATATCTTACCGAAAGCATTAATTTTACGATCAGCAAGTTTTGTAACCAGATCTGTATTTTGCCCTGGATATAGGAAGGAAATAAGTGTAGAGCCAGGTTGAATTAATGTGGTTTCATTAACTTCCGGAGGTCGCACTTTTAAGATGATATCTGTAAAAAAACAAATAAAAATTTTATAATATAAATAATTTATTTTATTTAACAATATAAAGAAATAAAGTGAGATATTAAGCTTATCTCACAACTTTCTCTTAGCTGAATTTATATTAAATTAAAAATAAAAACTCGAAAGTCTGAAAGCATTATTGGAAAACAAAAATATTTTGACTGAGTTGGACTGTTTTCGAAATTCCAGAGAGATGAAGTGCGTTAAGGAAATGTTGATAAGAATAGCTAGCTCTCATTCTAAAGAAGGCAATTAAACAATAAAAGATATTTTATAAATGATGTTCAGCGCTTCAAAAACCAGTGGTGTAGGAAAGGGGGAGGAAATTTTACTTAATTTCTTTGACTTTTTTTTTTAAATTCAATTAATGAAAAGGTATTTATTATCCAAACAAAATAACATAATAGTCAATAGGTACCGAGCACGCGAAAATTTTCGGAAATGGCGGTATTGGCCAATCTGGGTATTTTGTAAATTTGGAAAGTATAGAGATTAAAAAATTCAGTTTATTATAGCTAAACTACTTAAATTAAACACTCTGGGATAGAGCTTGAACCAAAAGAGAGAGACACTACTCCCATTCTCAATGGTAAACTAACCTAAATTTAAAAAAATTGTAATTATGTTTCTCTATTTCAAAGATTTCATGGCATTTTAGATCAAATTTCTCTATTATTTCATATAAATAAACTTAATTTATTTTGCATACATTATTAACTTGCTACTTTTAAGGAGAAAAAATTACAATAGAGGGAGAAGATTTAGGCTCGAATTTCTTCTCTGTTGGTTGACGCAAGCAAAATGAATAGTCTTTTGGAAATATTTTAGCTATAATAAAACCAAAAAATTAATTGTTTTTAAAATTATTTCTAATTTAATTATCAATAAGGTCTCGTTCCCCAATTTTTAAATTAACTGAGATATAGTCTAGATCAATCAAATAAATAATAAATTTGGAAATATAATTATTTTATTGAATTAAACAGTAAAAATAAAAAGATAGTTTACTTTTGTAATTTCTATTGTATTTATTAATCAGAATGAAAATATGGTCAAGGAATCTGCAGAAATAAATGAAATATATAATATAAAGAAAATGAAGTAGCAAAAATTTTTTTATTATTGCAAGATTTGAAGAGAGTGGATATTTTATTTTTTGGATATTAATCGTTTATTAAATTTATTAAAATAATAAGGCTAAATATATATTTAGTAAAAGGCAAGTTAAAAATACATTTAAACAAACAAAAAGCAATTCAGGCTGATCCAGATAAGATTAAGGCAATTGATTGAAATGAATTAACATAAGGATTTTCCAGGATTATTAGGAATAGTGAATCAATTTTTAAAATTTCCTAAGAATATTACAATATTTATTAAATCGTCTTCATATCCCTCAATCAATACATCAAGGTCATAATTCATTTAAAGTGTCGAAGAAGGCTATGACCCTAGAACGACACTATTACATCCGGACGAATTTTCGAGTTACAGATATTAAATTTTTACAGTTACAAGTTAATACAAAGTGCAATTGTAAAAATAACTCATAAATTTTTACAGTTACAAGTTAATACAAAATGCAATTGTAAAAATAACTCAGAATTATGTTTTTTTGGAATGACACGTTGATGTATTAAATGACCGATATGAAACTCAATGTATAAAAGGGATCGTGCCGAATTTTAAAAATGCAAGATTTTGGATTCGACAAATAGAAAATATACGAGGGTAATTCAAATTGAAAACCTTCAAAGTGCATTAAAATTCCGAAAAGTTGTACGATTGATTTGGCATTTGTAGGATTATCCTTGTGGTACAAAAGTGACCATCAGATGGCAGCATGTTGCTGCAACACAGGAGAAGGAAGCAGCGTCAGTGCAAATATGGCCGCCTCATTATTGTTAGTTATGTCGGGTTAAAGCAGCGATCTATGGTGTGGTTTGAGTAGTAAAGGTGTGAAATTCATCGCAGAATGAAAGCGCACTACTTCTGTGGAGTACGTGAAAATCGCGGTGCACGAGCGACTAAAGTCATAACAACCAAAAGAATTTTTTTCACGAGTTATCCAGGCACAGGATAGAATAAGTGCATCGTACGTCATGGGGAATACGCCATAATAAATAATTAAGGTTTTCATTTGAATCACTCTCGTATGTCAACGAGAGTTAACCCCTTATTAGGGGGATCTTTGCGTTAGCTCGTCGAGCTGGCTCCCACTTCTTTTTAACTCATTTTAGATCATGAAGCAGCCTAGCTAGCGACCGAACTCACACTTCGTATCTTTAATGCAATTAAAACAATCGATTTGTGTCCTGATTCTGGAGTGATTTAATTATAATTAATTTTATAATTAAGATATGGTCTTCAAATGATTTTTCCCTTCCTACTTCCATCAAATACTATCTGTGCAAAATTGGATTTAAATTAATTCCGAATTATAGAATTATATAACTAATAAACATATTTATGACGCAGAAATTATCATTTATATACTAGGTATACTATGCGCATAGTATATAGATATCCATTCAAAATATCGCGCAAAACTAAATTAAAGTAGGAGAAAGTTGTGGGAAGTGCCAAAGTTTATTATTTATCGGTATTCAATTGTTTTTAACAATTTCAAAAATATTAATATCTTCTGTGCGAGTTGGCTGGAGATTTTAGATTTTTAATAGGATGGAAGTGGGAATCTCTCTGAGCAGCTAGGAAGTTGAAATAAAAAATATTTTGTTGCCAACGTTTGTGCCGACGTTTTGAACGTACAGGGCTAACAAAATTGTCATAGAACATGACAAGAAAAATGAACGTGACTTGCCTGTGCAACAAAATATAAATTGTTTTTATTTCAACTACCTGGCTGTTCAGCGAAATTCCCGCTTCCAACATCCAATTATAGTTAATTTATTATTATTAAGAATATTATATTCTAAAGTTAGGGCGGAGTGATGATAAAAAATTTCATTTTAATTGAAATAATATTTAGTTATTTTAAGATAATTAATATTAAATTTAAGAATAAAAAGACTAAAATTATTATTTAGAAAGGAAATGGGTTACCAGAAGAAAATACGTGTTCTCGATTGGCAATTTCTGCCCCTGAAGATTTATACACTTCATCGGACCATTTGGCTAAAGTACCTGCTCCCGCTTCCACTCGTACCTTAAAACCCTTCTTTGCAAGTGTATTTGCGACGACAGGCGTAATTGAAACCCTATAAAGAACCAAGATTACACTTAGTTGTTTAAAGTATTAAAAAATAGAAAAAAGAGAAGAAAAACTTTATTATGCTTCATATTTTATGTAGAGCTACTTCTGGGCAGTACAAGAAATAAAATAGTTGTATTCAGAAAACAAACGCTTATTTTTGGATTGAGCCTATTAATATATTAAACCTTCCTAAAAGTACAAGATAGTAAATTTTATTCTTTAGATAATAATTAGATTGCAATATTGTGTTTTTATATAGATTGTAAAATTAAAATCAAACTAAAGGTAATTCATAAGTCTACTTCGGTGTGTACTATAAATAAGTAAACACTCCCTAGACTTAGAGCTATTAGAGACTCTTTAATATAGCAGGGATAGCCAAATCCTCACCCAAGAGCGCATGTGCGCCCGCAATTGTTCTTTTAAGCGCCAGTGACACAATTATGTAAAAAGTATTTTCATTTTAAAAAGGTGGCCACCCCTGATATATTGTATAGTTATAATAAGGATTAATAGAGTTTCAGGTACAGAATTTGTCCTATTGGTAAAAATGAAACATGTTTATATTTCTTTTTACAAACTTTAAAGACTATAAAGGGTTTGCATTTTCGTGACATTCTTGGTTTTACCCACCACATACGGAGGAAGAAGTAGTTCTACATACAAATTCAAATCTCACCTTCGTTCACCAGGCCAAACTTCTTTCGGGATACCAATGGTGAGATTTTGATAAGGTATTCCTGAAGGACTATGTTGTGTGGCATAATGGGCTCTTAGAGTACAAAGTGGAGTCCGAGGTAACCGGAGAACTCTAATTCCAGAACAAGCAAATCCAAGGATCTGAAGTCCAAACGCCATATTCGAGCAGTCCCTGGAGTTTAAAAAGAGAAAGATATAGTGTATATAGATTATATTATATATAGATTAACAATATTCTTCTTTAAATTGATAAATCAACAATAACCATTATTCGTGTAAATGGAAAATAATTAATTAATTAAATTTAGAAACTAAGCAAATAAAAAATCATTAATAAATAAAGTATATCACAAACAATCATATGATCAGTGGCCAAAGTGAATACTTTGACCTGTAGAATATCGATTAGTTTCTAGTGACTAAAACGCACATCACACAACTTTCTCTTATCTTAGGTAAGTGAGATGAGTGATGTGCTGTCACACCAGACTTTTGCGTCCGGCCCCTTAGGTAGCCGTTCTCTAATTCATCTCTTATTAGAACAATATACAGTCCATTTAATCAATAGAGTAGTTTAAGAGAAAATAACAAAAAAAAAAAACCCAAAAACGTCAGATTAAAGACGGCAAAACAATTGGGGGGGATAAGGGTTGATTCATTTCTTGACCCACTTGGAGCGCTGCTTCCTTCTAAATGTTAGGCAATATGGCTTCAGGAAAAGTGGCTCAATTGGAGACATTTTAGGCTATGTCAATCACCTCTGGAACAAAGCCTTGGGGGAAAAGGTGAAACCATTGGAGTTGCACTTGACATCTCGAAGGCTTTTGACCAGGTGCCATAAAAATCTATAGTCAAAATTACCAATCCATTTTTTTTGACTGAGCGGGCTTCGAAACGTGTATTTTCATTGAAATCTTGACATCGATTTTCTTTTGTGATCGCAATACTTTCTCACGATATATCTCATAAATAGATAAGAGTAAGTAAAAATAAATTTTAAATATATTCTTCTTTCACTCGGACTTCTTTGGAAGATATAGGAATATTTGTCAAAGAGTCTAGTCACCAGACAATGAAGAGTCAAAAGTTTTCTTGAATTAATAAGCATTTCCTCTGATTCATATTGATAATAATAATAATATATTAAAATAATGTGTAACATTTATTTTATCATGTTTTAATTTAATAATATTTACCCTAACACTGTGATCATTCCATTATTGGTGTATTCATAATGTAGAGGTCGTTATTAAAGCTGACTAAACACATAGACAGATAAATTTTTCGGGGGGAGCATTCAAACCCAAATCTGGTCATTTTGGAATAGAGGCATGCCAATTTTTTGCATGAAATTTTTGTAAATGGTGTAAAGTTTATCATTTCCAAGAGCCCAGGGAAGGACGTTTTTTAGTTTTTGAGAAAGCTTGTTCACATACACACACAAATTAGTGTTTGTCTAACTCAGAAGCGCATTACTTTTCTAAAATAATTCAGCCATTGGATAGTTAATTGATTATTGCTTTTATTACCCTATTTAAACAAAAACAAAATAACCTCTAAACCCTTTTCATTATTTCTTTCAATACAATAAAAAAGGTATGACACTTTTCATATTAGATGTACTGTAAGCTATATGGCCAGGCAAAGTCATAGTGTAAAAATTTCTAAACTACTATTTCAATTTACTAAATTTTGATATGAAGAAATTACTACTTTTTTACATGTTTTCCTATCCAGACATGTTTTAAACGAAAATTCTCAATACCCAAAAATGTTTGGCATAATGGTCTGCCTGTGTGTGAAGAAATTAACTTAAAAACCAAAAAATTTTCGAAGCTCAAAAGTAAATACTTAAAATTTCATCAAAATCGTTAGATGCCTATATATAAAATTGCTGATTTAATAATGGCTTATTTAAGATATATTAATTTTTTTTAATTTAAAGAAATCTCTACATAGGGTAGGGGGAAGAGAAGCTTTCGTGACTGAGGTCAAATTATTTTTAATTTTTTTAATTATAATTAAAACTTTCTATAAAATGTGAGATGGGAGAAAGTTTTGAGACGTGCTTTAATCATGTCACTTTAATTCCAATTCTGCTCCCTTCTAGGTGCCTCCTCATTTTTCGTTTTCTCGCCTAACCGTTCAGTTCGAAGACGATGTTTGTTTGTTTGTTTTTTTAAGAAAAATTACTTCTTCATTCCACATTTAGCCCAAGGCCAATAAATTGGCAACTAAATCCTGTTTATCAAAGGATTTATAAAATATTTATATTGTTACCATGGCAACGATTTCTTTAATCTTTTCTTGGCATTCCTAAAATCTCAAATTGAAGACCCACTCTATTTTGAGATGGAAAATGGGGAGCAGCTCTCCTTGTGTTGCCAAAATCATGAAGTACTTGGTATTGGAAAACCTAAAGTTCTGGGTACTGAAAATATTTTAAGTATTTTTGAAGTAACTGGTAGTAGTGGAAAAAATTTTTTAACAGTAAATGTATAATCTTTAAAAAACTACTTGAAATTTCAGTACCAGTATATCAAATTTAAAAGTAATTTAAGTAAATTACTGGGATACTATTACTCTTTTAAAATAAAACAACTATATCTTTATAAATGAACGGATAAGTTGGTAACATTATCTGATAAACGGCTTTAATCTATTTGCACATGCTATTTCTTAAAAGATGTTGTATAATTAACGATTGAATTTATTGAAGTCTAGTCCAATGGTTTGTTTTAAAATATTCCCCTCCGAACTGTCATGTATCAAATCTTATCCCCTAAGCGATAAATAATATCTTTAGTCTTTTTATCATGTTTTTGCTTGTTCTTTCCTATGTATCTTCTCTGACTAAAGAACTTATTTATTGCATCCTATGCATGAATAATGCTAAGTAGTTGTATATACTTAATTAGGAGATGGTTTATTTATAAGAGAGGAAGGTATTTATATTTTTCTCCCAAATAAAATTTTGATAGATCTATAACATGTATACCTATGAACAGTAGAATGAAATGCAAACGATGTTAGTTTTATCCATTAGTCCTAATCTATATGATTTTCGTTGACAAAATCTTTTAAACAATTATTAATAGTTTTATGTGTTGCTTCTTTAAAGGTTTTACCAAAGTTTATGGTAATAGTCGCCCATGAGATTTTATTTATTGAAAAAGCTCGAATCTTTCTCCTTTCTGAACTCACTTCTTTAATTAATTAAATTCTTTCTCCTTTATCTACAATTGTGTACAATTTAATAGATTTGGATCATCTTTTTACATGGACGACTCTGGTGTTACTCAGGGTTCTACTCTGGGAACATTGCTTTTTATTTTATTTATCAATGACATTGTGAAGGTTATAGTTTGTCAGAAACTTTTGTTTTGCTGACGACCTAAAAATTTTAATCCTATAAAGATCTTAGAGGATTGTCATTTCTTCAGTTGGGTCTCTCTCGATTATAGCATTGGTGTTTTAAAAATAAATTAGATCTTGATTTTATAAATATAAAATTTAATTTTATCAATCACTTAGGAGTGAAACATGTTGTAGTACTTGATTATTTTTTTATTCTTATTGTTAAAGTCACCAATAAAGACCATACGGAATATCAATTTTAAACATGATTTGTCGATCCTTCCCACTCTAGAGGGATCGCATTCCCACATGATATTTTTTTCTTTTGAACAATTCGTCTCGATCCTAATTTTTTTGTTTTTAATACTGGTAAAACAGTAGTCTAAAGATTTATTACTCTACTATAAATACTTTATAAATTTCTTTGTAAAATATATATATATATATATTTAAAGAAAAAATTGGGTTTTTCTCAAAATCGATTTCAAATTTTCTTTTGCATCTTTCTATGACTATATATTAACATAAAAGTTTTCTATTTGGCTTTTAAATAGAATTTGAATATCTTACATTTAGGCCCAAAAGTTTCAAAATCCAACTTGTTTTAACCAAGATATTTAAATTTTAAAAAAATGGGATGCCAGATTTCAAAAGCGAATAGGGACGTGAAAATAAATTCCATAAAACTAATATTCTGGGAATCTATTAGGAACAGTAAGATCTCCGTATTAGTACAATTTCACCGCAATTAAAAAAAAAATAGAAAGTATTTTCCTATGGAATCACCCATATTGATATGATTCTTAATCTCAATAAAATTGTTCTATGTGATGCTTATGGATCTCATTTATTACTTTCTTTTATCTATATATGTAATATATAGTATAGCAAAAGAATTGCGATCGCAAAGAAAATTGATATCAATATGTCAACGGAAATATAAGGTTTGAGGTTTCCTGAGTCAAAAAAAATTGGTCTCGTTAGTCTGTCTGCTGTTTGTGTGGACCAAATATTTTAACAACGAAAAAAAGACCCAAATTTGATATTTAAACTAAATTCGAGTTATTCTTGGAACGGACGAGAGAAGAGGTGCGGTAAAGAAATGGTGATATGCGAAGCAAGCCTATCTAAAGGATCTAGCCGGGGGAGCACTTCGGAGATGTAACGAGCGCGGGATAACCGCTTCTTTGGGTGAATGTTCTCGATGGGGGGAAATTTTGCCGATAGTGTTTTAGAATGGAGTTAAGATTTCCAAGATTTCTAGAATGCCTCGACTGTAGGTGCCCATTTCACATGTAAAAGCATGATTTTTAATAAAATCGGCTAGAGTACCAGGGCTTTACTAATGTACTTTTTTAGTTTTTTCGATTTCCTCAAAATCCGCTCCAACGATTTTGATTAAAATTCATATATCAATTATTTTTTAGATGTTCTTTGAAATGTACTAATCATTATCCGCTCCAAAAATGTTTGAGACCTACTTTACACTTGTTTTTGTGATTTCGTTAAAATGATGATTGTGATTAAATTATCTGTATGTATAATAAATTAGACAAGTTTTAAGATATATTAATCATATACTACCACAAAATAGTATAGGGCCTCAATTTGAGATTTTAAAAATATCTTAGAAAAGATAGGACTAGTCATTGATATGTTAACAAGATGTGAATATTTTTAAATACTTAATTAATAACAAATAAGAATTGCTAATTTATTTTTTTTTATCTAGGGCTAAATTTGAAGATAATATTCAATCATGAAAAAATTATCGGTATCATTATACATCTTGGATAATGATATACTACCATAAAGAAAAAAATCTTGTCTGACAGCACATGACACTACTTTCACTTATTGCAGGTAAGAGAAAGTTGTTTTATGTGCTAATAGTTAAACCAGATTTTTTATTAATATATTCGGCGATGCATTCTCTTTTACATTTTTAATTTTTTGTAAGAAGAGTGTGAAATTTCGAAAAAGAACATTTATAATTTATATTAGATTAAATTATACATGGTCAATTCTTGACTAAATATAATTTTTTAGTTTTGTTGAGTTTTTTCATGTTCTAGAAATAGTTTTCCCAAGTGGTTAAGACAAGGTTCATAATAAAAAAAATGGGTTATTTGATATTCTAAATAGAAGACTACTAAAATTCATATTATAAAATTAATTATTTTATTCTCCAGGTATATTGGTATAACTATATTTATATTATTATTTAAATTTTCTCAAACATACGCATACTAAAATATATATATATATATATATAATTTTGCTAATCCATTTATGGGTATGACAAAATTTTGGCGCTAGTTATAAATTTGAAATATAAATTGGAATCTAGTAAACAAAATTTATGAAATTTTAATATAAATATTAAAATTAAGTATTTATGAAAATTAAAAATACTCTACCTGATTTTTTGATGTTTCCAGTTTAAAAAAATTAGATGTTTTTAACACATTCTGTCACTGATTTGATGGAGAATAATCCAAGATGGATAAATTTAATAGTTTTAGAAATATTTTATGAAGAGAGATAACAAGTGAAAGGAAAGAAGAGAAAAAGAGGTGAGAATTAAAAAGAAAAAGAGGGATAGTATAAAAATGAATATTTATGAACAGAATAATGAGTAGATCAGTAAGAGGTTAACTTGAAGAAAATCAATTTGCTCTCATCATGTTTTAAACATTCACTATCACATGAATCGAATTCTCAAACTGGATATTATCTATATTGGTTGCCAGCTGGATGCTTAGCTGGTGCTAAGCGGCTAAGCTCCAGACTCCTCCCACCTTCTATTGCCAACATTAAACCCACAGCAATGAAAATCCCTAAATTAGATGTTGAGTATAAGGAACCTTCTAAGTAGTTTTTAGAAGAGGCTGGTTTATTTAGTGTATTGGAATTTTTATCTTATCTTTTTTAGGGATGGGCTAAAGGCAGCAAGTGTCCCTTTTGAGATTTTATTTTTTTTTAAGGGTGTTCACCAGCTAAGGCGAAGGGGTTTGGAGATTCGAGATTTTATCTTAGTTTTTTTTAGGTGAATTTTGACTATAAGATGTAATTTACCTTTCTCTGAATTTGTCTTTTTTTTTGACATCTAATCTGTTTCTTTTTTGTGGGGAAAACTTAGTGGTGTAGTTAGAGTTTGGTCCGCCCAGCCCCGGGCGGCTGAATAGTCCCATTTAGTTTGCCTTCCCTGTTCTGACCAACTTTTTTCTTCAAGAATTTTTTTTTACCTTTTTTCATAGGGGTGTTAACTAAAATAGCCGCACTTAAAAAAGTGCCGTCCAGGGCGACCCGTTCCCTTCCTACTCCTAACTCAGCTACTTAGTATATGAAAAATAAACAAAGTCATTAATTTATATTTATATATGGTAAGAGTATCGTTTCACCCCCTTTTTCCTATGCATATGGGTTAACCCAACAACAATGAGGAGGCAGTGGCTGAGACGATTAGGTAGCGAATTAAGATCTAGGGTATGAAAATAGCTCGGGTTTAAGTTCGACTTGTAGCAAAAAATTATTTCCAACTTTGCTAGAAGTCTCCTCCTGGGGTAGAAAAGTAAGAGATAATCTCACCCCCAGGAGCCCAACTGGTATCACAATGGGTCATTACTAACTTAAGTGAGTCTCCCCAATGGAGGGCGGCAACCACCTCAACCTAACCCATTGATTATTTAAAATAGGTAGATTTTTTGAATGTCAAGGGAGAGGGGGGGGGGGTGATATTTCTAAGCCCATTTTTCTATCTTGCTTATTTTATTGTGCTTTTATGATGGTTGGCATTAGTGTTATAAAATTAATATAAAATAAATAAAAAACGAGAAAGTAACAATGTTGTCTTGAGATAAAATATAATTGTCAAAATTTTAAGGGCCGAAGGAATTTTCCTCCCTCCATATATTAAAAAGTTAATTTGAAAAAAAAATACTTATTCTAGACTTAAGGCTGAATCTATTAATACATTTAATTTTATTAATTTTCATTTAATATTAAAATATTAAGGCTTTTTGAATAAAAATTAAGTTGGGAATTAAATTGAGGTTGAGTTGGTAACACTTACTACGGCGTTGGCGAGCGAATAATTTATATGTCAGCTGATAGCCTACCAAGCTCTCTTTTCATCGGTGCCTCTCTACTCGTTATCTACGTTATTTCATATTAGTTAACAAGAAGACTTTCTTTAAGGAAATGGCAAGCACTTTAAATAGATTATCAAGACCCATCAACCAAGTTTTCTCAAATAAAAACTCGCCTTGTTTACCTTTTCATTTAAAACAACTGCGAAATTGTAAGTACAAATTCATATGTAAAATCATGTTTATTGCATTAGGTTTTTTTTTATTTATTTTTAATTGTTACATTTATCTATGAAACCTAATTAATTATATAAAAATGATAACGAAAATAATTATATAATATAAATAATTATCTACTATAATATTATTATTATTAATTATATATCGTAATAAACATATATTCCTCTTTTTGCTTCGCGCCCTTTTCTTTCCTAACGCGGGGAGGGTGCAGTACTTTTAAACAAAACATTACGTTTTGACACATTCTGAGTCCAAAAAATAACGATTTCGCAATTATGTCTTTGGGTCTTTCTCAAGCTTTATGCTTTTGTGTTATAGCATTCAATTATTAACATTTTCGACTTTTAATATCTATGTACATTTTAATACCATCGGTGCTGATTAGTTCTGGTACTTATGTGAGGGGAATTTTATTTGAATGAATTATTGTATTTTGCCAATTTCAAGCCCCAATTTTGAGCTAATTTCAACGAAACATATGTATGTTTAGTCTAAAAGTGAACACATGTTGGAGCTTGAGCCAAAGGAAGAGAGGACATTACCCCCACTCCCTTTATTAAACTAACCAACATTTTTAAAAATTGTAACGTGTTCCTATATTTCATAGACATAATGACCTTTTATATCATACTTCTCGATTATTAAATATAAATAAATTAAATTTATTTTGCATACTTTATTAAATTACACTGTCTAAGCAAGAAGAGGGGCAAAGAAGGGAAAAGACTTCGGGACCAATTTCTGCCTCATGGGTTGACGCATGCGCAACGAAAAGGTCTCTTAGAAGAATTTTAGCTATACTTGCGTGCATGTGTTTTATATTTTTCCTCTTTTTAACATAGAGTGTTCCCGTCCAGGGTGCTTATTCTGGGCGATAACGAGAAAAGATAACCGATATCGCCAGATTTAATTCAAGTGTACCAAATACAACCCACTAGAATGGATATCTAGCATATGCAACAGGCGATAATTAAGGTAAGGTCAAGGCGCTTATTTTGGTTCTACCGCGCCGCGAAAACGAGAAAGAATAGTTACTACCAGATGAAAAGTAGATTATCAGATAGACTTGGCAACATCACAAAACAACCCGAGAATACACTTAATTCAAAGACAAATAAGAGGGAGTTACAAAACAATATGAAATACAGTCTTTTTATCTTCTAATAAAAAAGTTGAGTTAGACATTTTTAAAAATAAATAAATACAGATTTATACAGAAAATTATGTAAAAAATATTTTCTATAAGTAAAAATTTTATTTTTTTGTTTTTGATGAGAAAGATACAAGATAGATTGCAGCAATAAAAAGTCTTTGTATGCCAAAGCCCAAAGGAGACGTTTCGGACAAAATTTATTTATTCATCAGTTGTTCTAGAAATATACATACATTATATATATCACATTGATAATGATAATAATTCCAATTATAATGTTAAAGATCTTACAAACTCTTAGTAAAAAAGACCTAATTTACATTAGTTGAGGAAACGGTAGAGTAGAGTGACGAGTACTAAAAGCATGTTTAACTTCACCAGTTTAAATAGTTGGTAGAGTAGTGAAGTGTAGAGTAGAGTCTAGTGGTAGAGTTAACGATTGACTCGGACTTTCAACCCCCCCCCCCCTCCATTACTCTACTAATAACTCTCCTCTGTACTGACTCTGTGTAAACAAGAAGTTGTTGAATAACAGGCGACTGAGCATATTAAGATCATAATTATATTATATAAATTATATTATAGAGGCTATATTTAAAATGAAATGGCATTAAGATGAAATTTTTTAGAATTATACGTATGAATGTATGGATTCGAGCCTTCTATTTTTTCCACTTCGATAATATCATCTATTATCCCTTTCAAAAGTAAATGGATGATAACCTGTATCTATTATTGAATATCATAAAATTTCATATTCTTATTATTAAATTCATTATTTTCGGATTTCATGTAGGTCCTCTAATTTTCCATTAAGACGAAATCAAAGAGGTTGTCCAAGCAGGGGGATAGTACGTCATTATAAATTCTAAATTTACGCAGTGCAATAAGCCGACGACGTTGGTAGGCGCGCGCAATTTCTTCTACTAGTATGATAACTAGCTTCATTGTGTAAACTCTTTCAAAATAATATTGGACGAGTCAAGTACTGGCCCCAGTCCCCTAGGCCGATTTACTCTACTAATGTAGTAAACTAGGCCTTATTCTTTGTTGTATGTTATGACCTAAAGTTGTCATAGAAAATCTTGCCTGATATACAACATTGATGTATACTTATATATTTTTTGATTAGTAATCAGTTGCTGTTGTAGGCTCATAAGGCAGATTACAGCTTTCTTAATCCTTTATTAAATATTTTTTTATTATATTGAGTGTGCTTTGGCAATGTGAGTCCCTATTTGAAGAATGAATTATCATTTTTAGATCCATCAATATATTTGTCCCAAATACAAATTAATACAAAAATACACTAATATTTTTTAATCCGAATGGAATTTATTTTTATCTTTATTTTTAAAATATTTTGTTCGATGTTTATTTTTAGTTTCCTCCGAACTTATTTTCATTTAATTATTATCATAATTTGACAATAGTTTTTGTTTTGTTTTATATACAGATAATATTTTGTCATAGGTCGAAAAATGGGAAAGACAAATTAGATCATTAAATTACACAGATTAAAGTTACCAATATAGAAAAATAGCGTCATATAAACTGCTTTTGGTCTTCGCAATCGGTGTGGAAATTGATAGCATTTTTTTATATAATTTTATGAAACATTTCTCTAATAACAATCTCTTATCTGTTTTTTTTCCATCGCTAAAATTTTTACCCCCCTCAAGGCCAATGCTCAAGCAAATGTTTACTTAATGCTGTTGATATTTTATTATTTTTGACGTTATAAGCATAGAGACGAGACCTCATGGCCTATCTGTCCGATATACACGGTTCTGGCATTGGAACAGTCTTAGCATATAACTATTTATATTCATTCTTCTCTAGCTATTCTATCTTTATTGTTATAGAGAAAAGCAGTTGTTATTAACTTTTGGAGCAAGATAATTTAGAGGCCCGAATATCTTTAATTTTTGGGTAACATGAGGCACATTGGAGTTATATTAGTTTATTATGTGATTACTTGTTGTTACTGTGTAAATATCAAAAGATCATGAGCCATCAATTTCTCTATTTCTATTTTATTTTGTCCTCCGTTTCGGGTTCATGTGTAAAAGATAATATTTCTAAGGAAAGAATTAAATTTTGATAAAATCCCATTTATACTATCTCTACGTAAACATCCGAGAGAATCGTCGACATATTGGAGAAGAATACCAAGTCTTGAGACTCTGTGAATGTAAGACTTTTTGATACAAATGGTAGCTACCATAGGGCTCAGTTAGTTACACATTGCCAACCATTAGTCTTTAGTCTCTGAATAAGTTTATTATTAAAATTGAAGGTGTTCGAAAATAGGCACAGATCCAAAGCTTCCTTGAATCTTATGATAGGAAATGAAGTTTACTTTGTAAATCGTCTACCCAACATAAAAATTTCTATTGGGTTACTGGTAATAAATATTTTTAATATCAAAAGAAACAAAGATATAATCCGTTGTGATTATCATATCGGCTAGATGCGTTTTTGCTTCAATGGAATTTGATATCATGAAGTCTTCATCAGATGTGAGACAGTATTTTGTCTCCTTTCGTCTTTGGCATTCAAAGTTTCATTGCTGAAATCTTATACTCATCAAACTTAAACCAACAACTTGCTTACAAACAATTTTTTTTTTTTGAAAAACCTAATTAATTTTAAAATAAAGAAGCAGAGAGGGAGAATTTTATTTTTTCATGAGCCTCACGGAATAAAAGATTGTTCTCCATTTTTTTAACTCATGAAATTTCCTAAGGATATTAATTTATCCTATAAAATGTAAAATAATGTCAAACTAATGAATATTAACTCATCAATGGTGTAGCAATTTCAAAAATAAGAAAAATCAAAATAAGGTAAAATAAAAATAAAATTTTTGAAATAAATTATTTCACACTAGCATTTTTATTTTGCATTTAATTTTAAACCATTATCGAGTTCTTTTATTTTTAATCCTTTATTTACTTTATAATTAATTTAATTAATTAAAGGGAGGCGAATAAGTCAATTAACGCTTGTTAAGTAGGACAGTTATCCACTTTGAGAAGTGGTATTTGGAGAACCAGAATCGATTCTGGTGATATCTGCCGTTTTTTTAGTTAGCGCGCTGTGGAAAGAACCAGAATAAGAATAATGTTATCGTCTTCACTTGTCTTTAAAGATTTATTATAAAATAGATATCGATTAAAAAAAAAAAGAAAATAACTGATAATGTTTGAAAATTTAATGCAAAATAAAAACGTTAGGATTAAATAATTTATTTAAAAATTTTTATCTATGATTTTGATTTCTCACTATATTAGTCCCATCTATCTCGCTTATTACTGCTCACATACTCTCATATAAAGAAATAATAATTAAAAATATATTTGAAGAATAATTTAAATTACCTATCATCATGGATAGAATGAAATTTTTTTTTAATAATATGGGTCGGGGGGGTATCTTAAAATAAATAAATAAACTTAATTAAATATTTTTATCTAAAAGAATTGAAACTGTTGTTAAAGTTATTCAAAAAGCAAAAAAAAATATGGTGGCTTCACATAACTTTAACTTTCCGTTTATTATTAATATTGTAATAAAGCAGGAATTGTATTGAATATTTTAACTAGATATCGATTGACTTGATTTTTAGTGCCATGGTCAAAAAGGTTTTCTAGACGGTCTTGATTCAAAATCGCTTTTGTCGAAAAATCCCCATATTTCAAAAACGGCTGGTTTTTTTGAAAATATATAGTGTAACGGAATACGGGATTGAAATTTAATTAATTAATCAGGACAAGTAGAAAGGCAATCCAAACTTGTTATCAATAGAAAGTTTATTTATAGAACGACATGGTATATATTGTACTTAAAAAAAAAAATCATGAATAACTAATTTTTTTTTTTTTTTGTGATCCAAAGGAAATTTTGATATCTCGTTCTGGACCTAACAAAGAGATTAGAATACTATTTCGTTCTGTCCCATCCCAACTTGCCCCATAGCCATTTTTCACGTTCAGTTGTCAGGTCAGAAAGCTCACAATCAAAATTTTCTTATCCTAGGGAATAGTGATTAATGTCTACATTTTGTATACCTTTTAACATTGTATAAGACTGTTTAGTTGCTGGCTCCTTTTGTTCAGTTGTTAGCACAATCTCAGTTTCATTATTTTACTTAATTTTATATTTTTTAAAGGCAAATTGATCGCTCGAGTTAGTCTTGTTTTCATGTTTTCTTGTGTTGAACTTTTATGTTGATTTCTGGAATTTTTTTTTTTTTGTTTTAGAGGGGGTTTGAGCCCCCACCAGAATACGCCTCTGCTCTCCGTAAAAGATAAGAGAGAATATTCTTAAGAGTTTTTTCGTCTTTTTTCTTTCTTTTTCACTACTTTTTTTAACTTGTGTGTGTGCGTGTGCTCTTCGGAAAGCCCGTCTAAAGACTAAATAATATTTAAATTTCTTGATAATATTGTGGATCAAAGCTGTGTTTGATAAATCTATTTTTTTTTTTTTATAATTTTGTAGGCATCTGATAGACTTTAAAAGATTTAATTAAATTAAATTAACATGATGATAGTTTTGAACGGGCGCTCTTACAATAGTTCTTTTAAGAATTATTTATTATTTAATCATACATAATTATTCAGTAATAATTAAATTTTATACCAAGGCATAGATTTTTTAGGAAAGATAAAGGAAAAAAAAAATAGTTTTATTTATTTATTAAATAATAAAAATTGTCGGAAAAAGAAAAAGAATAAACTCAAAGTCTAATATTTAAATATATATTACCAGATCAGAAAAACATTTGACAATGCAGTGCTATGGATTAACAAGCCCAAAAAATTAACCACAAAATATAAAATAAAACAGATTTCAGATATTAAAAGACTGTTTTTGTTAATTATTTGAGTCCATATATGAATATTTTAAATAAATGAAGTAGAAATTTCATTCCAATTTTAAAATCGGATTTTTCAAATAAGAAGAAAAAAATATTCAAATTGATCAAAATCTAATAATTCTTAATCAAATAGGTTTAAATCTTTAGTTCTTGTTGTTCCTTAAAGGATCACAAAATCTGAACTAAAGACTTATCCTTAGGTACCTAACAAGTGTCCAAAATTTAAAAAAAAAAACTTATTTTAAGAGTAATAACTCTCAATCAATCATTTTTTTAATACAATAAAAATTTAATCTTTTTTGGAATAAAAAAAATAAAATTTTAGGGGGTGAAATATACTCCTAATTCCAATTAACCCTCTTATGGATTGGCTAAATCAGTCCATTGATTTTCTATACTGATATAGCCAAATTAAAATTTTATTTTAATCGGACTCAATTTCAATTTTTCTATTTTTCATCCCCCTTCAATAAAAACATAGAAAAGATATATAACCATTGAAAAGATAGGGCTACTTGTTTTTATGATAATAAAATATAAATATTTTAAAATCCTAAGGTACCTGCGCCCACCTCTCTTTTGATTATTTTTGTGGAGAGAGATAAAAATGTTATTAAAATATTTAATAAACGCCCTATAAAAAATGGACCATGTGTAATTATTGGCGAATTTTTTCTGTACATTAAAAGAATAATTTATCAAATGGGCCTTGTTAGGAACATCTGTTCAAAATAAGGCCTCCATATAGACAATTAAATAAATACATTGTTTTAATTTATTAATTTATTTTTCATTTTAACCTATTTATGTTTTATTTTAAACTTTTATCTTTATTTTAACACCATTATAAATAAATATATTTATCATTTTTTTGGATTTGTTTAATTGAATAACATATGATGGATAGTATTACAATACTAACAATTTTTCTATTAAAAATATTATAGGTTTAATATGAAATAAAGTGAAAAAGTAATAGAATAAAATATAATTAACAAATAGGTACATTCCCATAAATGTATTTCAGGGGGGGGGGGGGGGGAGAATTCCGGACCAATTTTTTTACATGGAATTCTTCATTAATGATAAAAATTTGACCATTTCGGGGAGAGGCACCATGAGCCTTCCTTGAATATGTCCTCTGTTAACGAATAATATTAAAAAAAGATAGAAGAAAAATTGAAAGGTGTGAGAAGCACACCGGGTACTGATATTTTTACCTCCTTTTATCGCAAACCATACGTCCCTCCACAAGGTCGAGATCAGTTATTCGATGGGGTATTATAGGTTTTTTAATAGCTAACAGTTCACCCCTACCCCTTCAAGAGTCCTATGTTCAGCATAGATATTTTCGGAAAAAAGTCACAATCTCTATCATGTTCCCCAAGCCATGCCTCCCCCATTTCTTTGTTCGAGTTGTGACAGGTCGTGGCATCAAAGATTTCATTGGACTTTGTCCTAAATCTCCTGACATTTTATAAAACATGGACAAAATACCCATTATTCAAGTCCACTGACAATCCTGTAGATTTTTTTACTAAAAACTTGTTTTTCCTGAAGTCTACGCAGAAATAGACTGATTAGGATAGCTTCCGGTTGCCAGAGTTGATGACTCAGATGCAAGTCTGCTGACAATTATGCATTTAGTTCGCTGTTTAACAAGTTTAGGTTATCTACTTTCTTTTATTTTTTTATGTTTAACATTTATCTGCTTTTGAGCAACTAGACAACTAAAATTCTCTCTCAGCGCAGAAATTGTATTTCTGAGTGAAGAATTTTTCTTTTTTAACTCATCAACCCCACATCTAATTGTTTTGATCTCAACTACAGTGTCCTCCTCCCCTCCGGTGGCAGACCGATGAAAATTTATTTAAATCCATTGGATACTAATTTATATAAATAAATATGCCCTGATAATCTGTATCGTAATAAATATATAGATGTATCGTTTAAAAATCTATATGGTCTTCAGATACCGAAGAGACTTTAAAAAAACCGCAGAATGTCAATAATATAATAATATTCTTTTTTTTTTGTGTGCTAGGTAAAGTAAAAGTGGAGTGGTTTATTTTGATTTGGTTGGGTTTTCTAAAAACTTTCTAAGTTTGTTTGGGATACCTTTTACAGGAATATCACTATATCACCAATTATAGTTTGTTTTTAAACATTTGGGGCATTTAATTAACCGCTATTCAGAATATATTTCATATACGTCATTTGAAATTTGTAACCATGTAGTATGAGATTTTGTTTTAAATGCAGTACAAGTTAAAGATTTTTGCTCTCTAAAAGAGGTTAGTTTCAAAGATTTCATGGTTTTGTGGCGGCCATTATATTTCATTCATGTTTAAGATAAAAGGTTGCGCCTTAGCTTTTGAAAGAGGTAATTTCTGAAAATGCTGTTCAATATAAATGCTAAAGTGGTGATTGATGTCTTCTCGTCGATTGCCTTCATCAATTCTCTATTGTGAAAGAGAGCGAACTTAGGCAAATCACACAGTGCTCGCATTAACTTCTCCCCATCTTCCGTAATGAGAGCTTTATTTCCTAAACAAGTCTCGAACGTTTCATAGTTTTGTGCATTTTTGCGAGACCCATTTTTTGACTGGAGGACCTTCAAAACTTGTATTTCCGTTGAAATCTCAACATCGATCTTTTTGCGATCGTAGAAAGCACTCTATACTATATACAGTAAAACCTCTAATACTGGACACCTCTATATAACAAACACATTTTTAAAAACCGAAGGTGCCCTGTATATGGATGTTTCACTTAATTTCATATATAGCTAAGAGAAAGTAAAAAATATTAATATACAAAAAGTGTATGTGAAAAAAGCAATTAAACTATTAGGTTAACGTTTTGCTTAACTCTGTTTAATTTTATGATTATGATTACGCAGGAAATAAATTTATCTGCGTAATTTTCTTCAATGCTCCATTAGTGCGCATTTGCGCAGTTTATAGGAAATTATGGTAATTATTGTTTAAATGGTTATAATCTTTCAAAAAGTTTGAAAGGATATATAGTACCATGGTTAGATTTTCTTAATATGTATTTATGATTAATTAATATTATTCATTATAATCGGGTATTTGTTGTTTCAGATGTCCAGGGAAAGCAAATTCGAGTGGAAAAGCCTATCGTCGAAATGGATGGAGATGAGATGACCAGAATAATTTGGGCAATGATCAAGGACAAACTTATCTTTCCATATGTCAAGGTCTCTATACTATATATATATTTATATTTTATTTAAATAATTAATCAATGTTTAATTAAAATGTTAATATATTGTGTAGTTTGAGGAATAACTTGATTCGGCTGTTTTTGTAGTCTCATATTTTCATCGCTTGTTATAAATAAATAAAAAAAAAAAGCTTTCAATCCATTATCAATTGGGAAGTTATTTTTAAAAATATGCCATTTGAACATACATTTCTCTATTAATAGAGATAAAGTAAGAATTCAATTTCAAACAAATACTGGTGCAAATAAAATTTAACCTGTCAATAATTTTGATATATTTTTTTTTACAGCGAGGTATTGCTTTGATTTAGAGAAAAAATAGATTAATAATATTTATTATAATAGAAAATTCTTATACCAAGACTTTAATAATGAACACAAATACATAGTTTTTATTTCACATTTATTTTGAAAATGTGGTTTTTCTAGATTTCATTGTTGAAAATAATGATACATGAAAAATAATACGCCTTCAGCAATTGTTCCCTAGCGCCTGCGTGACGGTCACGCATTGTACCCGCCTTCCGCCGGCCCTGAAATTGACTTATTTCCTAGCTTAAGTTTATTTAATGTTAATATGGGTCAAAAACGAAGCCGAAATAAAAATAAACATTTTTAGATTAATACTGTTAAGAAAGTGAAACTTGTTCCCAAAAAACCCACATCTAATTTTACCTAATTATCCAACTCTAATATTCACATTGGTTTTAATGCTTTTCCAGAAAATAAATATTATATTATTATTTGTATTTTTGCAAAATATTTTACTTTTTTATTTAAAAAAAAAAAAAAAAAAAAAATATTAAAATTCTGGGAGGATGGGATGTTTAATCCTAAACCCTCTGCTAAATTTCAAAAATAATAATAATAATAATAATAAGTTTAAATGAAATTTCTAAAAAAAAAAATAAAAAAAAGAAAAAGTAACTGTCAGCTCCCTACAATAAAAAATTTTATTTGAGCATCTCCCCAAACAAAAATCCTGTCTAAAAAATGCCTAAAGTGTCTAAAATTAGGAATAGTCTTTCCTTATCACTTACTATTAACTATATCTCGATAATCAATTCCTCAAATATATTCTACTTGTTAACATCTAATGATAATCAATTTCTTATCATTTTTAAGAATTTTCTATTAGTTACATTATTAATTAGTTATAGGTATATTATTAAGTTATATATTATGGAATCCAATCTTGAAAATAATTCTAAAAAATTTCATTAAAGAGACTACATAATCCTGATAGGGTCCTAAATCCCTGTGCTAAATTTGAAAAACGAAAATAAAAATTTAGAAAACTTGAACCTAATAAAAAGTTGAAAACATTTTAAAATTAGTTTGTTCAAATGTCCAAATTAATTTTTTTAAAGTCTATTTTGGCAACTAAAGCCTTACAAACTCCATTTATATTAATTGGTATTTAAAGTAATTTGAAATGCCATTTATGGTAATGTTTTATAATATCTAAAATTCTTTCACCTTCAGGTTGAATGCCTTTATTATGATCTGGGACTGCCATATAGAGACCAGACTAATGATCAGGTGACCATAGATGCTGCAAATGCCATCAAAAAACATCATGTAGGCATTAAATGTGCCACAATCACCCCCGATGAACAACGAGTCGAAGGTTAACATAGATTATCTGCTTTTTATCTTAATATATATTATTTATTATTGATAAATCATAACTGACATATATAGAAAATCAATTCACAACTCAAACCACTTAATGTAGAATCATCTTCTTTGGAATTTATATTTAATTCATGACGGAGACTCGCAGAAGAAGGGATTTTTAGATTTTAAAGGGTACTTGATTTGAAACATCAAGTGGTATTTTCAAATTTTCTCAAAAAAATATTAACTTTAGTCAAATAAAATAAATAAGCAAATTGGATTTTATTATCATTTGGAACAAGTTTTATTTGAAAAGCCGATATATTGAATTCAAAAAAATTATTGAAGCCAATTTTGAGAAAAAACAAATTTCCCATATATGTAGTATATAAATTATGAGCCTTCGTAATTTTTGAATTGTTACGCCATCATATAGTGCATATTTCTTTATTTGCTTAAAAAAATTTTTTTTCAGAATTTAAATTGAAGAAGATGTGGCTTTCTCCAAATGGCACTATTCGTAATATCCTGGGTGGAACTGTTTTTCGAGAGCCTATCATTTGTAAAACAATTCCACGACTTGTTCCGGGTTGGGTTAAACCAATCGTAATTGGACGCCATGCCTTTGGAGATCAATATAGGGCAACTGACTTGGTAATTGGGCAAAAGGGAAAGGTAATTCTATTCTTATTGATACTTATTCTGGATAAGACCAGTTTCCTCTTTCCTCTAAGTGGTTCTTGCTAAGTGTTAGTAAAAATAGAGAAATAGTTCTCTTCTCCTTTATTTTTTTTTATAATAATAGTTAGATATATAAAGCCAACTCTTTTTTTCTTTTCAATTCAAACAATAAAAAACAAAAATAAATAAATTATATAAATACATTTTTAATAGGAAAAATTTGAAGCTATTTTGAATAATCAATTTTTTATCACTTAAAATTTATATTGAATGAAAGGTCCGTGAAGGAGCGGAGTTGTCTTCACACAACAACGAATAGCCAGTGTACTTTTTGGAGTATTTGCACTTTAGATAAGGAAAAGAAGCCTTTCTCTCCTCTCTTCTTGTAACAATACTAGATTAATAAAATTACTAGCCCCTACTTATCCATCTCTTAATATATGTATAAATAAAAAATTATATTAATGTTTAAAAATCATTTAATAAATATTTTCCATATAAAATGAAAAATAAGAAGAAAAAATAATTAATATTCTTATCTTAATCACTGTATTTATTATAAAGCGATTAGTACATTTCAAAGACCATATAAAAAAATATGTGAATTTTAATAGAGCGAATTTTGAAAAAATTAAAAAAAGTAGTATAACTTTTTGGCTGATTTTATTCACAACTATTTCTAATGCAACATAGTTGCTTAGATTAAATATAATATCTGAGCCTTTAATATTTTCTCTCCAGACAAACCATTTTGCAAGAACCATTTTTTTAGACTCCTTTGAAATCTCGATATCGATTTTTACACCCGCTGTTTATTTTAAATCACCTTCACACCTTTATTAACTAAATATTTCGGTCCGAATGGCGCTGACCATCCTCAGGACTGGTGGAGGTTTTTTCAAGTGATCACATCATATAATTTAAATAAAAATTATTGTATGGAAAACATCCATCAAGAGCGAAGCGATTAACAAGCAATGAAGATGCTGAGTGCCATACGAAATATTTGCCTAATAAAGGTGGTTTAGAATAAAATTATTTCAATCATTCGGATTACCAAAAAAACTCGTCCGGTTGATCATTATTTAATAATATTTAATTTATTTTACTGAAAAAATTGTGTACACGTGAACAAATTTAATCTTTTTATTAACTTTGAACTTTTATTTATTTAACAGCTAGAACTATTATTCACCCCTGATAATGGCAAAACGCAAACTGTTGAAGTCTATAACTTTACTAATGGAGGAGTTTGCATGGCAATGTATAATACCGACGAATCTATTCGAGGATTTGCGCACTCAAGCTTTCAGGTGAATTATGCCTGGCTTATATTCATGATAATACTCATTAATTATCTTTTCTTAATCCTTAGCTCGCTATTCAAAAAGGCTGGCCTTTATATTTATCTACAAAAAATACTATTCTCAAACGATATGATGGACGTTTCAAGGACATTTTCCAAGAAATCTATGAAAAGTAAGTTAATTTTATAATAGCCTTTAGGCCTATGCATGTTATTCTAATAGCCGGAAATAGGTAATTACTATATTTTTCCCAGCATTTAACATACAATTTTTAAAAGCCTTTGTATTGTATAATCTCCTGAAATATCTTGTTCTGGATGCATAACCTCTCATTGTTTAAAATAAAATATGAAATTGAAGCTGGAGTGTATTCTAAGCCATTCTCGTTTTATAAGATTTAGATTTTATTGAAAATAGATCAAACAAATGTTTAGAAAACATCGCGCAATTTTCACGTGAATAAAAACTATAATAATTGAATTTTTCTAGGGAATACAAAGCACAATTTGAAAAACTTGGAATTTGGTATGAACATCGATTAATCGATGATATGGTTGCCCAAGCAATTAAATCTACAGGAGGTTTTATTTGGGCATGTAAAAATTATGATGGAGATGTACAGTCTGATATTGTCGCCCAAGGCTATGGTCAGTTTATTCTCTACTTTTTTAAATACTTATTTTTAATATATAAATATAAAGTTTTATTCTAATGATTGATTGATTTAATAGGTTCTCTTGGACTTATGACGTCTGTATTAATGTGTCCGGATGGGAAAACAATGGAAGCGGAAGCAGCTCATGGAACTGTTACTCGCCATTACAGGTCTATCTATTATCTTTGATTTATTATTATTATTATTATTATTATTATTATTAAAAATAATATCCTTTAGCCATTTTATATAAATTAAATAATAACTAAGAGAAAATGATTATTTTTCAGTTTTTTTTTTTAACATATTTCTAATTTAACATATTTTTATTTATTATTCTAGACTTCATCAAAAAGGAGAAAAAACATCAACTAACCCAATTGCATCTATATTTGCCTGGACTCGAGGACTTGCACATAGAGCTAAACTTGATGATAATCAAGAGCTTAAAAGGTGAGTTTGAAAAATTATATATTATATACGAATGTGGTTTGATAAATAACTTGTCAAAATTTTGTCGGCATATTTGATCAATTTTTAAAGTGGCCAAAATTGGGTCATTTTTTTAAAAATTGTCAACTTTTTTGACAATATTTAGAAATTTAATAAAGAGAAATTATAAATTATTTCTCCTAATTTTCATTATTTTATCTTAAAAAAATATCCTATTATATGGTTTCATTGAATTAATAAAAAATCAAATTTTATAATTATACATTATTCATTATGATTTTAGGTTTTGTAACAAATTAGAAGAAGCCTGTATCTCAAGTGTAGATAAAGGTAATATGACCAAAGACTTAGTCGCATGCAAAGTTGGAATGGCTAACGTCAAAGAAGGAACATATTTGCACACTGAGAACTTTCTGGAAGCAATTGCTGATGAATTATCTCATCAATTAAAAAATTAAAAGAAAATGACAAGGAATGGAAAACGATTATCAGTTTTAAGGTGGAATAAAGAAAATAGAAAAATATCTAGAAATTAAAATAAAGAGAACCTAGAAATTATGTTTCCTTTTTTTCTTTATTTCACCTTTTAAACAAAAAAATTTAAAATATTTAAAAACTAAAGGATTAAAAATAAAAATTTTAACTTTCGGTCTTATTCAAAAATAGTTAATATTAATTTGCTACTTTAATATTAAAAAGATATTTTGAAGATAATAAAATAAAATAAATATGTTTATATGAATGGTATTTAAATTATTTTTCATATACATTCATATATATTTAAAATTAAATTCTATTAGTAATAATATATTTCTTACTATATTTCCCCTCCCAATGTAGGGCAAATTGAGGTACTTTGGGAGGCGGGGCATGATGAGATATTAATACCATTAAAAATAGTGTAATTTAGAGATCTATAAAGTGAAATGTTGATGGTTCAACCAAAAAATGATGAAATAAAAATTATTTTCTCACCTACGTTTCGAAAGCCATATAAAGAATAAGCTTTTTTTGAGACAGAAACAATATCTGTGTAATAGCTTGCTTTAGGATTTCTAATAAAATGATTTGAACATTTTACTACAAGTCTCTCAAACATCATATCTGTAATTTTTATTTTACATTTTGCCTGTCCTAAAGAATATCTCGACGGCAAAATAATTTTCTTATTTATATTCTTCTTTGGTTTTTATTTCGCTTTAATATAAGAACCAGGAAAATCAACGGACACTTTATTAGAGATCTATGTTATCTATTTTGTCATAAGTATTTTCTTTTACACATAAAGAGATTAATATATGTTAAAAATACTTGTGGGGCACTTTGAAACAGACTCTCTCTGACATTTTAAGATTATTTATGTTGACCTTATTTATGATGAGAGACATAGAATAAGGTGATTAGATCAGTCTAACTTTTGGACATTTGCGATTTTTATCAATTTTTTAATGCGGATTTTCAAAATAGTCCCGTTTTTCGAAAGAATATGCTTTTTTCCATTTTACAGTAAAAAATTAAAATAAATTAAATTAAAAAAATACACGCATAAACATAAACCTAGGTCTTATGCTAAAGATTCTTCAGATTAATGCTGTTTAGGCATCTTAGCGTTGCGCAATATTTGGCTGCTTTTGAATTTTACCCAACTGTACTACAGGATGCTACATCCAAGTAAAATATGTATCGCTTGGGTTGCACAAATCGGTTTCTTTGGACTCATGTCATCTTTGGCGGCATATATTTAGTGAATTTTCATTGCTTTCATAATATAATTAAGTTTTTTTTTACTTTCATTCATAATTCATATTTCTCTTCCCAGTCGATTTTGTCCCGCTTTATAATAATTAAAATCTGGTCACCTTAACATAGAACTTATTGAATGAAAAGAGAATAAACCTACTAATGCTCAACTACCTGAATTAAAAGGTTATATTCTTGTTAATTTTATTATCAAACAGTTTACATTTGATTATTTTGGAAAAAAATTGATGATGGCATCTTAGAGTTTGTATTTTATCAGAGTTAAGGCAGAAAAAACACATTCTTCCTTTGTTTACCCTAGGGTTGATGATATTTCTAGTCTCTAGTTGTAGAATAATGTAATTTCAGTTATCTAATTGTAATTTAAGTTAAATTTCAAGAACGAGCAAAACTCAAATGCCAAAAGTGCAAACCAATTATAACATGAATTCAAAAATTGTTGAGTTTTTCATATATAAGTAGATTCTATGTATTTTTTTAAATCCATTTTGATTTGTATAATAATAAAATATAATTGTTTTTGACAAACATTTCACTTTAATTTTAAGGTTATATCATATTTTTTTAAAGTATTTTTTCTCGTCAAAACTATTCGCTTTTCATTATTTCATTGTGTGGAGAATTATTACAAATTTCTTAAATACTAGAAATATAATTTAAAAATTTTATTAATTTGTCTCTTCATACAGTTTCATCCTTTCTCAAAGTGCCCCACTAGTGGAGCACGAATTACAAGAATCCTAACTATGATATTATTGATTTTACAGACATATGATTTTTTGTTTCAAAGTGCCCCACTTTTCCCTTATTTAATATAAGAACCGTGTATCAAATAATAATAAAGTAGAAATGAAAATAAATACAATTCATAATACACTTTTTATGATGAAAAAAATCTGATAATTATCTGCCAAATGGTATTATAAGTTAAATAAATGGTTAAATTTGCAACTGCCTGTTGTAATTTCATATTTATTTAACTTTGGCTTTTGGATAAATAAATCAATTTAAAAAATTAAAATTAAAACCAGATAATTGCATTTAAAGTTTAATTATGATATATGTATAGCCCTAAAATGGTAATTTTTCCAAATTTCATTAATAACTTATGTAATATCAAAGAATATTAATAATGAATAGAATTGGCCGAGTTAATTGTAAAATCTTTATCTGAAATAAACATCAATTTTCTATTCCTCATTTAAATGTCTATTTTTTTAATACTTATATAATAATATTATATAGTGGTGACGAAGAATTAAGATAAAATACAGATACAGATGAAAATATTCCTCAATAAATAATTGTTCCTTGAAATTATGAAAAATGAATGTAATTCTCACTTAACCTCTTGGGAGAATTATGGTATAGGCTAGAATTTTATTTTCAAGCTAATAAGATTTTAAAAAGAAAAAAGCAATATTATTATTATTATGGGCTAAAAACAAAATTATTTTTCTTATGTAACAATTTAATCAAACAAAAAACAGCAAAACTAGGGTCTTGAGTATGTTTCAAAAGGAAAAAATGATCCAGGAATGTTTTTTGTCCATAACGACTTTGGCAAAGGGCTTCACGCCTTTTACTTTCAGTGCATTAATTGCTTTTTTTACAATACAATAAAGAAAAAAAATTTTCATTAGTAGCGACATATTTAAATAAATTAGAAAGTAATGATTAACTCACATTGATTGTTGTGTGGTTATTTTTCATAAAATAAAAATGAATAAACTTAGATGTGGGAAATAAGCATACAAAAATTAATTTATAAAAAAAATTTAACAAGCAAAACTCTCCTCCAAAAGGCCTACATTATTAGAAGTGTATAAATCTACTTTGGTTGCTAATTACCGCTCTGCTGGTCGACACTCCTGAACGCAAATACAATACATTATTTACAATATTGGCTTTAAACATTATTAAATTAACATTAAAAATAGCTTTAATTTTCAGAAAAATTTTATGGAAAGAAATTTTTTCGCATGTTTAGGGGAAAGAATTTTATTTCTCTTGGCAGAAATTATATTTTCACTTATAGAAAATACTCTCTCATTGTGGTACGTGGAATAAGAAAATAAAAGTAACAACCGTTTAACACGTTAGGTTCGTAAAAAATGCCTTGTTATGCAAATCTAAAGAACTTTATGCCAAGAAAAATTGTCTTTCTCTAAACATGAGGAAAAATTTAATTTTTTTATATAAAAATAAAAAGTATTTTTAATATATAACATTATAAACGATTTCGCTGTAAAAAGCTTAAGAAAGTTAATGTTATTGTTTTATTACATTAATATTTTGTATTATGTTGCCTCTATTCTATATTGAATATTCTAAATAAAAATATCATTATCATTCCTTTATTAGTTATTAATGTCAATAAAAATTGACCCACCAATTTAATGAATAAAATCTGAAATAAAAAATTTCAAAATTGAATACAGACAGCAACGGGCAACTCAAATTTTGTTTGCATATATTATATATATTATAGTCAATGATATTAGAAACCCACATCAGAATATGGGAGATTGTTCAACACAAGTTTTTCCGAATTATTACGCCACTTTTGGGTTTCCCAGACCCATTTATTGATTATAATTATAGTTACAGCAAATATATTTAAAGAAAAAATAGTAATGGCCTAGAAATCATCCACCTCTAGAAAATGACATTCATATCAAGGCATGATATCGATATATCTATATATTTATATATATGTTCTGGAAGGTTTCCGCGGTTGGTTGTATGTGGAATAATGTTTTCCCGGGTTGGTCCGTGTCCCACTTGAGCTCGAACGAGCGACCAAGCAACACCTCGACCCGGGGAATAGGCAGATTGGGGCCCCGGATCCGAGCCGAACCAACCAACGCGACAACCGTCACCACACCATCCAATCAAACACTTCCTAAAACAATCCAAACAACCACTACCTAGAACAGAGAGACAAACACAACGACTCGAGAAGTAGGCAGATTGAGGCCTCGAAGTCAACCCAAACAAAACACAACACCCAACCAAGCCCGCCCTGGACCTCAGAGCGAAACCCAAACCACCGCCACATCCACATCCACATCCACCGACCAAACTTGGGGACTAGCAAGATTGCGACCCCGAAAACAAAAATAAACCACCTCCACCATCACTTCCTAACACAAAACTCTTGAAAATGGCTCAAAAAGGAGAGCTGAAACGTCGAGTTAATCTCAATAATCAATGCGGGCCAACCCTGGAAAACATTATTCCATATTTATATATATATATATATCGATGTTTTTGTTGATGGTATATTAAAATATATCGAAATTTAATGACACTAAAAGAATATAAATATCTGAGCGAAAATTTTTTGATGGTATACAAAAAACTAATTATCCTCTGCAAGCCCAAAGAGCACCCCAAAAATAGGGATAAGATAAAAATTAGAGATGGGAAAATTGCCTTTTAAAAAATGTAAGATACGATAATATATTTAAAATATATAACTAATTTTTTTTAAGTCGTCTTCGCCATCATATAGACTCAGTTCATATTTAAATTAATTGGTATCCAATATAATTTAAATAAATTTTTAGTTCAAGACTGCGACATAATTCTTTTGTATTATTCGTAATGTTGCCTATATATCCTCCAGAAAGGCCTGAAATTAAAAGTAAATTCAAGAAAAAAAAATATTTTGAGTATTTTCTTAACAAATTCCAACAGCATATACAATGTTTATTTTCTTTATATTGATTTTATGTATTTAAAATTCCAAATATAAGTGTATTTCAAATATATAGTAGAAATTAGATTATTCGAACTAATTGGGACCAGCTGATAATCAAATACAAATTAAAAAAATAAATAAAAATAAAAAAAATGGTATAATAACTTTATTGAAACACATATAATAAAATAATCATACATATGTAAACTTTAAAATTAGCCAAGTTTGAAGAAATCGTTATTTTTCGTTTGCTTCCCTTTTCGACCGAGTTAGGATCGTCGCATTCGGATGATTGAGATATGTCTCATCGTAAATGAGTTTTTACTGGCTTGCTAGATGGCATTCCAAATGTAAAAAGGAGTGATATTTTTCTTCAAGTATATACTGATAAGTGCAAGATAATGTGTTTATTGTTAATAAATAAATTATATTTTCTGTTTATCTGTGGTGTATTTGTATTAAATACAACATTTAGGACACTCACTCTGTGGCCTTTTTCAGGTATAATTAAGATACAAATCACAAGGGGCCTTACATTTAGAGATCTACAATCTGAAGTGAGCAAAAAACAAGATGGCTACGATCTGTGCTGTCATTACAGATAGTTTAACAAGAAATGAAATTTTTCAAGATTGTACTCTCTAATGTTTACATGTTTATTATTATGCAAATCAATTCACATATAATTAATTAAAATTATCAATTGATTTATATTTATAAAATTTATTATATCTAATAATAGAAGACACTGCCACAGCTTAGAGCATTTAATGTACAATCATGAATTTTTGAATTTATATTTCGTTTATTACTTAGATGCGGGATAAGGCTCATTTTCCGATTTTCCAATTTTAAAGGGTACTTTATATGAAGCTTCATTTGATTTTTTCAACTTTTTTTTAATAAATATTAACTTTATCCTACAAATATGCCTTTTCAAATTTTTTAAACATTTCATTTAAGACAACTTTGCGCAGCT
>JAAAKE020027770.1:0-10084 GCA_010014785.2 Anisolabis maritima | reverse complement strand
AAGAAATTTTTTTCCCTTAATATACACAGACCAAGAGTTGGCAAAGAAACAAACCTACTACGTATTAATAAAGATGTATTTATAATATTATCATCTTGAATAAATTAATCAAATAGTCTATTAAAAAATAAAAAATAAGAAAAAAAAACAAACAAATAGACTCATCAGTCACTCTGTGGCGATGCATAATTTCCTTTTATAAATGATTAATCTTTTGCGGTGTTTGATTAATAATAATATATATCCTTCTAAAATATTAATAACAAATAGCAAAAGCAATTATCCCTCGAGTGAAACTCTCCTAAGCGTGTGTGATTTCTATTAGACGTGGACGATTTGTCTTCCCGATTCAACTTCCTGGACCGGGGGGGAAGCTGTCAGGTTCCCTTGGGAGATGATAGATCGAGAAGACAATAAAAGCAATCGAATAAATCCAATTCAAATCGGATTGGTTTGTTTATCGCCAACCCCGAAAACGATCATGTTCAGCCACCTCGAAACGCGCCAATAATTTATCCTTATGCCAGATTTTGTCGATATCAATCAAGTTTATGTTTATTTCAGAGGGCCTTTCATGTTAATTTAAATAGAAGAATCAATTTGTTTTTATTGGTAATCGCCCTAGAGGATTTAAATTGCCCGGAGAGAGAGAAAACAACAAACATGCAAAATAATTTATTAATGATAAAATTAAAGCTGATGTGGCCAGCAGAGCAAAATTATCATATTTAGATTATATTTTAAAAGAAATACTAAAAGTTTATTATCCAAAAAAATATTAAGAAAACAGGTTAGAATAAAAAAATAGAGGACTTTTAAAGGCATAATTAATTTTCAGGCTATGAAAAAAACCAATGATGTGGAGAGGTTAATCGATTTTAAAGTCGATTAGATACAAGTTTTCAACAAATCAATTTAACTAAATTTTCCCAGTACGAAATTTTATCTGCTGTGATATTTCTGAAAAATTGTTATTTATTTTTAAGCCGAGTGGCCCGCTTATTTTTTGATTATTGTTTATTGAAATTGGTCGTTTAGGTGGCTGATCCTGCTAATCGGCATCATTATATCTTTAATAAAAAAAAATAATTCTATGAAAATGAATGGAACACCAAAATATTACTGGGACATGCTAAAACAACATATAAACAGAGAGTGGTTGCTGCCCCTTTTCGCCTAGGCCGCCGGCTGAAAATTGATCCTCTCGATGTTAACAACTCTATTATAGCTCTTTCACAAAACCAAAAATGTTAAAATAAAGGGTTAAATTTGATTATGAAGGCGAGCGGAAGAGTTAAAATATTATAAATAAAAAAAAATCAAATCTCTAAAAAAAAATAAAAATAAAGTGGAAACTGTAATAATGATGGAGAATTTAAGTGAAATTTTGCAAATAATTACAAGTAATATCATTGTAAGGTTTACTTAAATTAACTAAATATCAGCCCCTATTTTAATTCGCTTCAAATTATTTTGAATAAATTTAATGGACCGAACTAAATGGAAATAATAAATACCTCGGATCACGAACGTCTCGGACCACGAATAAATCGATCTACAAACATCATTTGTGAACAAATTTTGCTTCACTTCACGAACGATACTTAGTTTCACGAACACGCAAGCACGGAGTAGAGAAATTGTATATGTACTATAAAATTAGTTTTATTTTGGTAATTAATCTGGTTTCTTCTAATATTACTGTTATATTTATTGCCTTTCTGTATTATTTCTACACATAATGCAATAACATGTTTAAAAAAATTTTCTAGGACAAAAAAACGTATTATTTGGATCTACATTAATTGCAATGGGAAAAATTGATTCGGATCACGAACTTTTCGCTTCACGATCAGGGTCAAAGAATGGGTTATGATTGAGAAGTATAGAAAAATAACTGTATTCATTTTTTAATTTTTATATCAAAACAAATTCTTTGTTAGGTTAAAAAAAAATTTATTTGAAAAGTTTAAGTGAATAAAAAGATAGATAAAAGACTACAAATATAAATAGAGTTATGAGGATATGTTGTTGTCAATAATATACCTGGCTGTTTAATTATGTTTTTGTTTATATTATAGCATTGGTATATATAAAATCAACATTAAAATTATGCATGAATATTCACATTGAAGGTAAATAGAGAAATGCTTGGTTACCTGGTTTATTTGGGGAATTTTTTAATGAGTAGCGTTATATACAATTGCTTCCGGCTCGCAGAACGTCTCCTTCTCGTCTGCTAGAGAAGAGAAAGTGAAAGGAAGCAGCAACGAAGTCAGCCAGCAGCGGAGGGGAGGGAGTAGGGCAACAATGGGGGGAAATAATAAAAAAACAACAATGGACAAGGAGTGGAAAATAAAATAAAAAATAAAAAGGAACCATAATGAATAATTTAAAGCTTTGACGAATTTTATAAAAATAAAAGATTAATAATAAAATGAAAAATAATTATTAATATTGATAATAGTAATTTCTTTCAGTTACTGTTGATAATGAAAGAAATGTATTTTTAAAAGTACCGCCTATTCAAACAAACTCCTATTATTCAATATTAAATATTTTTCTCCAAAAGTTCCTTCCTTCCTTAACTTTAATAATTAAATAAATAATATTGTATCATGTTTATGTATTATTTGGAATAACAATAAATCTACCTGTATAATTTTCAAATATATACGTGTCCTAAAATTTGCAGACTCTTTTGTATAAACCACGAAATAAAATAAAGAAATTAAACATTTTCATTTTAAAAGACAAAAATTTATTAAATAAATAAGCAATTTTCTGAGGGACTCGAATCTTGTGAGTACGGGGATGGCGACGATGAGTTATCTGAGCTAAGACTAGCTTTTTTTCCTATAAGCCAGTCTTCTTTTTTCCTATTTCCTAATTTCTTGTACAGAAATGATTTTATATTATAGGAAAGTTTCTTAACCTGAGGGGAAAACGTGGAGAAAAAAAGTATTTATAAAAAATCTGAGGGAATAAATATTTTTTCCTATCCCCCTTCGACACGGGAAGAGCCGGGTGGGCCGTGATATTTTATTAAACAGAGGGAAGACACATCAAAGAATATTAAACAACAAGAAATTAAATTTGATATTCGAAATTCCCTTTTGAGTTTGAGTGAATCTTTTTTCCCAAGCTATGAAATATTTTAATCTCCGTTTTGCAATTTTTAAATATTATAATTTAAGATCTATTATTATAAGTAATAAATTTCCTATTTATTATGATATGAACAAATGACATTCTCAGAGTAATTGATTGAAGTGAGACCTGAAATCATAGACGGCCCTGACTTTCTTTTCACTCTACATATTTTTAATACTAAAGCAGCAACAAGATAATAAAACATTAAATGGGTCATATTAATTCTTAATAGGGATTTAAAAAAAGCCTCCTCAGATGATTTATTGGGTAAATCGAACTCATTACCTTAGAGGTCAAACAAAATGGCTACCAAAGGCAATTTAGCAGTATAGAAAATTTATGTGTATAAAGGCTTGGTGTAATTAATTTACAAAAATGGATAGATACATTTTAATTTAATAAAATTTCCTAATTTAAACATCAAAAATCATTTTAATTTTTTTAATGAAAGAGAGGGAGAGAAAAAAAGTTATATTCCATGAGCTTTTTATTAATAAATAAAAATAATAAATTTTGCAAATTTAAATTATAAAACATTTGCTTTTAGCCTCTGGACCTAGCAATAGGTGTAGAGGAGCCACGCCCTTTTAAAAAAATCCGGATGCGCAAAATATTCGAAAAAAGTTTATACCTATTCTATCTAGTATGATTGAGAATAAAGAAGATGCGTTTTATTCAAATTTTATTGAATTTATTAAAATATTATGTACGATATAATATTATTATCAAAATAATCTTGAACTGTATCATAAAATAAAATCATACCATCTGAAAAAATTGTGCTTGAAATATGCAGAGTAAAATATAAAATTCAAAAATTTGGAGAGCGCAAAATATGCGGGGGCAAATTAAGCGAAATCGAATTTCCGTGAAAAAAGAGTCTGGGCTAGCCGATTTCCATTCTTCAATTGGTAATACGACTTATTATAATCATATATTAACCTATTTATCTTTTGAGATGGCTGTATTTATTCCTGGTCTGAGCGGAAGGGGTTGAATCTCCTGCCTGTCAGGGAACTGCTATCCACTTGCATAGGGGCTCAAAAATCAACAAATTCAGCCAGTCATATATTTATCAGATTTTACGATAAAACTAAGCAAGTCAAATGAATAGGCCGGAGGTCCTGGGTTCGTAAAAAATCTCATGCACCGAAAATACAACAGAAACTCATATATTTGGTCAGTGAGGAACAAAGTTTAAAAACAATAATTATCTCTTCAGAATTGATGTCAGAAAATAATTCTATTTAATTAAAAAAAAAATTGACGTTCATAATAAATATAATTTACTTTTGAAGAAAGATGTCGAGATAAATAAAATTATTTATTAGAAATTTCGGAGAGGTACGTAAAACAGCTTGTTATGGGTCCTCGTCACATCATTTCAATTATAGATACGGTATATAAATACACAATGTGTGACACAGGTCCTCCGTCAAATATTATTTTTGTACTGATGATGGCCACGCGTTATCCCGGCTGAAATATTTACAAATAAAATGGAGAGTGACCCATAAACGGCTGATATTATTTCTCTAAACTTCCTTCCAGAAATACCCTCCAACTATCATAAATTTAATTAATTTGATCTATTGATGAAGAAACTATTCAAATCACTCATATTGGAAATCTTTCATTAGTTTTATCATTCAAGTAAAACAAAAATATATAAAATTTGCATTATTGAGAAACAGTCATTATTCTTATAAATAAAAAAAATAAATAAATGATTTTTTTTTTTAATTGAAATGAAAATTGTGACAAGCAAAGAGAAAATTTTGAAATAAAAATGAATAAATGTGTCTCTCAAGTTGATTTTTGAAGTTTTTTTTTCCATCAATGATTTTAATCTTTTTCTTGTATACATAATAGAAAAAGAATTTCGACCGAAATCTAAAGGAATGACTTTGATAAAAAAAAAAACTTGATTCTTCTAGTTTCATCAAAATTAATGACTTGCTTTAGACAGAAAAATGTCGATATATAATGAAATATGTAAAATAATTGGATTGGCTTTCTATCATTTATTTGTTTTTATCTATTTGGTAAAAGGAGGGGGAGGGAGAGATCTATCTATTTGATGTCATGTCAAAATGTCATCCGGAATTGGGAACGAAATGACCTTCCGTCTTGACATTTGCGTGGGCGGAGTAACCGAGTTCTCCAACTCCTAACCTATGTACTTCATTTATAATTATCAACTTTTTTTTTGTTCTTTCTTTCAATAAATAAATCAATAGGCTATAATTAGTTCTTCACTTTTAAATGAAAGAGGGAACTTCCCACACTTATTAAGTGCAATTTTAACAATTATTATTTGCATACATGAGATAAATGGTGAGGGCTTTTATCTTTTGGTTTGAATTAAGCTTCGGCTGCTTGGTATATCCATATATGAATATTAATTAAATGCCTTTTAGAAAGATAACATTTTATGAATACATTTAGAAAAAAAAAAAAAATGGAGAATTCTAAGTGGATAATGCCGGATATTATAAATTAGTTTGGAGAGGTCAATTAATTATAAGAAAAATGACTTATAGCAAATTTAAAAAAAGTCCTATAAAAATAAAGTGATCTAATTTGTTTTACTTTTCCTATGAAGTATCAAGAGAAGAGGAAGTTGGGTGATCGTAAAAAAATTGGACCCCTCCTTTTATTATGAATCCTTAAGGTTCTTAAAATAAAAAACCTCTAGCTATAATTTTTTATTAAGAAGTTATTATAATAATACAGAGGAAATCAAAGATGCAACGTAGAGCACTTGGGGATTGTGGATGGGTCATAGTCGCGAGAATGAGCATTGGTGACCAATTAATATAAATAAGAAAGGTGTCTAAATAGCCTCAAATGCCGAAAAAAATTTACTAAAATTGACTAACTTATATTGGAACCTTCGTCCATTGGGTGTGTAAACTCATTTGAATTTGTTTGCTGGAAAGTAGGCAACCCAAATGACCGATTCACTAATGGAGCTAGTGCCTCGGGAGGAGGGTCTTTGATTAACAGTTTGTTTAAAAAAATCTACTCATTTGAGTATTCCCATCCACTAATTAAGTTTCTTAATCAATTTGTGAAGAAAACTTTGGCACCCCTCCTCCTCTGGATGTTATCAAGAGATTTCATTGAGCATTCATCACGTCCCCTCCTCCCATATGGTTGTTTGCTCCCCCTCTCTCGTGCTTAGTGATTCGAAAACTCTTAACAAATTCCAGACACATCCTTCACAATCAGTAATAAAAATGTTTTATCATGAAATAAAAAAGTCAAACGTGTGAAAGAAGAGAGAGAGGGAAAAAATGTTGATGATAAATAATGTAAAAATATACATATATACCATTTGACATTGAAAAGAATTTTGCATGATAAAAGGGAGTGGAAAAAAAACTTTTTTTTTTCTCGAAATAAAATAAAAAATAATCTGCATTGATGTGTACAAGTGTTGGTCTGCAGTGAACAAGCTGTGCATGCAAATGGCACCCTTTTAGAAAAGGTTCGATGAACTCCACCTGCCGATGACATTGGCTTAATTAATATGTAACATTGCTTCTTAGGATGTTCAAAGAATGCGAGGCCAAATTTTACGGCTGCTAATATTGCTAATATTCAATTTTAAATTTATAAGGTCCTGTTTCTTAGAGCTCTTGTTTCATTATCTAAGAGTCAGTGAGGCATAAAATTATATTGTATTGTATTGTTAAAAATCAATTTAATTGTGGACGAAGACTGCATGGTTTGTTGCCGTACGACAAGAAAAGGGCCCAATCTTACATAAACCTAAATTGTAGTGGCGTATTTAACAAGCCATGAAGGTGGAGAAATTTTAGTAGTCATAAAAAACTTTAATTCAATCACAAAATTTTATATTCCCTTTTTTTAAGGGGGTTTTCAGATATTTATTCAAATGTTTTTGTTCAAAATGCTCGAAATTTAAAATTAAACGATATTAATTATTTGGTTATTTTTTAATTTTAGAAAATGGCTAAACCGCTCTCTGGAGTAAAAATGTTAAAAGGCTAGTGTAAAGAGGAGGCAAATTTTGAAGAGGTTTTTATATTTATTAGATAATTGCTTCTATATATTTAATTGGAGAGATATGATTAAGATGCTCTCAGGCAGAGGGAGTTCGCCGTTCTCTGGAAGGACTGTTAAGGAATCCTTCTGCATAATGCATTTTTTCTCAAAGACTAGATTATAAGTTCCTCCTTACTTAACGAGAAATAAATATACAGGCGAAGAAGACAGAAATAAGAAACAAACGTAATTTCAAGAGATGTAAATAGAAGCTATTTCCAGAGGTCGGCGGAGTTTGAAGTGTGTGTGTTGTGTGAAGGGAAAAAACTCACACAAATAAACAGGGATCTTTGAATAGGTGGCTTCTATTGTTCAATAAAAGTTTTTGATAATTTATTTAAATGTCAAGCCCCAGTCCCTTTGATCTAAGGATCACTGGTCCTGAGTGAAACAATTTATTGAAATTATATTAGCTATTACTTAATTAAAAATAATATGGATGGAGTCTAAATGGTCTCAGATGACGAAAAAGATTTAAATGTCTTTACTTTCAATAATGCTTTTCCTTATTCAACATGATGGGACTCTAACCCAGATAGATGATTAATTAACCCTGATCTGTTTTTGTTGTTCAAAAAAATTGATAGAGAATATTCGTGATTTGTTAAGTACGACATAAATTTAAGCTTAATCATGAACTAATCCCTAAGGATTTATGGGAGATGCCAGGGGCGATTTAATCCTAGCTGAGCGTCATTATGATGTCATCGCGGGGCCGACCTTGTGACTTTAGGGCCGTATTTAATCTCTCGTGTAACGTAATTATGTGAGTTCGTGGTCGCACGCCAGGGAAAATGAGAATGAAATTTATAAAATAAAAAGTTTACAATATTTCAAAAGAGACTTGGGAATTTACGGAAACAATTGATGGAATGAGTGAGATAACAACAACAACACGGACAGGTGTTGTGTTGGACTCAACAAATTAAAGGATTAGGAAAGTTTTTTGATAGAAATTATGGGATTTGTTTTTTATAATGGGAAGTTGGTAGCTCTGAAGATTGATGGAGAAAATGGGCGAAGACAGCCAAATTAAAGACCCTCAATTATTATTAAATAACTGACTCAATCCTCTACCAAATAAGAATTATTTGACTGATGATTGATGAATAAATATCTAACCAAAACGTCTTAAATTCTGACGTAATTAAGTCTTTAAAAAGACCCACTTTCATTTTCCCCATCAATAGGTCTAATTTCTTTATTCCAAAAAAAAATAATTATTTGATCCTCAAAACAATAAAAGTTTCCCAAAGGGTGGCAGGCAAATCCAAAAAAAAAATTAATTAAAAGAAGAGAGCTTGCCCCCTCGGATCTTATCAGATTTTGTGCTTGGTCAAAACTTTGGCAACCCTGCTTTTAAATATCAAAAGTCTCCAATTACTAGGGGGTGCATAAATTTGTTTGCTTTTGCTTGCTGGAGGGTATGCAATCCACATGACCAACTTCCTAAGAGACTTTTCAATTAATTTCTCCGGAACTATTCTTGAACGAACCACGCATGCTCAGTTGCTACATTCTAGGGAGATTGAATAACCAGCTGCATGGTCCGTTTTAAAGAATTTCTAGATCAAATAATCGTAAAATCCATTGATGTTTGGGTGCCTAACTTTCAGCAAGAAAACTCCATCTATTATATGTATCAAAAATAAGTAAACACACCCTAGATATAAAACCCTTAGAGAAAGGCCATAAGTCTAAGAGCGTTTATTTATTTTTGATACGCATATAAATTTTTGCACCCCTTGATAATTAACATGTAGTTTGTCATCAGAGTAAATTAGATAGATGGCAAAAAGAGAATTATTGAAAAGTGATATATAGACAGGCCGTCGAGAGGGTCCGAATGCGAGGCTAGAGCAGATTAGGATGATCGGCCTTTGAAAGAGGGCTATCCAAGATAGTATATGAATTATCTCGTAACATTGTCATTTCTTCTACCCGTTCTTTCTCCACTATGCTTCACGGACATCGACTCACACATTTGAATTCATCACAGATAAATAATAAGCCATCTATTTAAAAAAAGTTTTTTTTATTTAATCTAGGCAAGAAGGGGGGCACCTTATGATTACGAGGCTCAAAGAAATCCTCCATTCTCAAGAATTGATAGAGAAACAGAACCTGAGGTTGGTGAGTTGAAAATTGAGAGGAGATTTATTTTTAGCCCTAAGCATTCGATACCTGACAAGGCAATAAATCTATAAATAGGTGTAATTGTTTCCTTAATTTAAAATATATCAAGTTCGATTCTGTTTTGTTATTGTGTAATGTTTTTTTTAAGACTTTCCCCCATCGCATGTGAAAAATAATTAAATGTTGTCTGGCCTTCAATTCCCAGAGATATGAGTGAATAATAAATTGTTAACTTGGGAAAAATTTTACTTTCTCATAGTCGAAATAATTTAATTCTTTTTTTCTGTTCAATTAGATTTATAGATCGAAATAGTTGTGGACCTTTTTTGTTCAAATATTATTTTTACCCCGGAAATTGTAACTGACCTTAAACGCTTTTATTTAAATTTCTTTGTCTATCTGTAGCGAAAAATACTTTAAAAAAAAAACTTATTAGAAACTCTGCCTAACTCGCTTCGTGACATATTTTAGGTTAAAAAAATTCATTAAATAGAATTATATTTTAAAAAAATAATAAAAAGGTTTTTATTTAAAAATGTACTAAAAAGAGAAAAATAATTTTTTTTTAAATTGCTAATTCAAATAAAAGCGTGGGGTGGTCACAGAGCCTTAAAAATATAATTTAGAGGAAATTAATGAGAGGAGATATCTTTTATTTGAAATACAAGTGCGTTTTTAGTGTTGTTTTGTTAATGTTTTCTTATTATCTTCTCAGCACCAT
>JAAAKE020027748.1:0-10086 GCA_010014785.2 Anisolabis maritima | reverse complement strand
TCCTCCCCGCCCGGGATGCGAACACCGATCTCCTGTGCAGAACGGCGACACCCTACCGACTACTCCACAGAGCCCTACCTTTGCTTCCAAACAAAGCACTTTTTTTTTAATTAACCAACATTTCCTGTCACTTGTGAGATTTTGTAATTACTAATTATTAATTAGTTTTTTCCAATAAGCTATGACGTATCAAGTCCACTTCGAGGAATATATTGAATATTTAATTTAAATTAATTGGTCTCAAAAACTATTGAAATTTTCTTTAAATAATTTCATTAGAATTAGATATTCAAGCGGACTTTATTTATTATTTAACATTTTGTTGAGTATATTTTTGTTGATGGGTCAAGTGACTATTTGGTCCCCGGGAGTCGAACCCTGGTATTGGTGTGCTTCCTTTGCATTAAACCACCAGCAAAAACTCACATTCCCGATTTATCTAGATCTCATGGTAAAGTTAGTTCAAAGTGAAAATTTTTCTCTTATCAGCTACTTTTTAAACCAGCAATGGGACAGACATATTGGCCGGCTCTAACGACCTATTGTAAGCAGCAGAAACCCTTTCAACGGTTGAGGGGGGGGGGGGGAGAGTTTAAACTTAAAGTTAAACTAACAAAACTCATAAAAATGTTATTTAAATTAGGATTTTGGTTTTCTCATAATTATTCATTAAGATGAATCGAGACAGCCTTTATCTAATTACTTTTGAAAATGATAGTGTAATCAATATGCGGAATTAAAAAAAAACGTCACAGGCAATTTCGAGAAAAGTCAAAGTAAAAAATATCATTTGGGTTTTTAATCGAAAACAAATAATTTTTTTTTTAAATATATATTTTTGGCTTAATCCTCTCCACTCACTTCAATATAAAATATACTAAGTTTTAGCCCAGTGGCTCCCCCTTTTTTGTTTCACCGTTCTCTTAGTGTTTCAGGATTATTCTGCTATTTCAACTTTTGCAATGCTTATTTGGTGTAAGAGTGAAAATTAATTAAATAAATATTTCTCCCCTGCACCTTACAACAGAGGTAACTCTTGCTTAATGATCCAATTGTCAATGGTTCGTTTCCTGTACTGAGTGACAGAATTTATTTCAATTATATTAGCTATCAAATTTAAATAAATATGTCGATATGACTTAATGTGCCCGAAAAGACTTAAAAAAAAATAGAGTTTGAATTAATGTATTTTTGGAAACTAATGGTATGATCAAAAATTTTTATGATTCTTGAGGGGATGGGGAGAGCCGCCATATAATATATCTAACTATTAGTTTTTTTTTTTTTTGACGACCTCAAAATTTTGAATTAAAAAAACACCTACGGTGGCAAAATGACTTTTTCTCATTTCTGTCAATATATTTATATTTATATAATTATAATAGGTAATCTCTGATGAGGGAAATCATGTTAAATTTCACGCCTTGGAAATTTTAGATCATTGAACTCATTACAATTACAATTTTATTATAATTTTTTCACATCATTGTCAAACAATTAGCCTTCCCAAAATTTATTTAAATTATAATTGCCTCCAAATCCTTTAAACGGACGGAGTCCAATTGGTCTCAGATGTGAAAAAAGACTAGAAAAAAATTCAAATTCACAAATAAATGAAAATATACATATATTTTGAAATAAAGGACAATGTTCTGAAAATTTATATTTTCATTTTGAATTTCTTATTTTCATTTACTATCTTTAGGTGAAAATAGAAAAATATCTTATTAAAGATCAATGGGGTGAATTATGTTATTTATTTCATCTTAAATCACGGGGGAAATAAAAGTAAAAAATAACCCCACTCCTCCATTACTTTAAAAGATAGGTTATTACTTTGATATATTGCTTCTTTATCGGAACCGAAAAGTCACACTTTCAATTTTTATTAAGACTTTAAAATATAAATTATTAATGATATTTTGGAAGATGAATACACATGGACATGAATATGACAGAAAATTAATTTGATATGTGTGGTTGGGAGAGAGTACGGTGCATTCCACACACACACACACACACACAGGCAGACAGCTGCTGTTCAAAGCCGATGCACACAAGTGAATAAGCGAAAACCAAATGATGGTATTCAAGTCACGTTCAAAGACAAAAACAACCGAAATATTTGAGATGTAGGAAATTCTATCTATCTAAAAAGTTGATCCAATATTAAACAAATAAAAAAGTTTACAAATTAATTTTGTTCGTTTTATTAATTGAGGTGAGCGTAAATCTGAGATAAAAGCGTCACGTAGTAGGCAGGTAACAATTTAAATAAAACAAGGGAAAAATTACGTTAAAGCGGCAAATTCTTTTTCCCCTTTTATTATAGAAGAGGAATGAATATTCTTGGCACGTATCGGTTTCTCGCTCAACGTGTCAAAAAAAGGAGCTATTCCTGGTTTAATTTGTGCTAAGGGATAAACTCGGACTTATTTTTAAAATGTGCTTATTGCCTCTTTGGAAAATATATAATATCATACATTCTATTTAATAGCATCTGAAAGAATTAAGAAAAAGTAGGTCAAAGAATGAATTTCTTAAAAAGTTAAGGAAAATGAAAAAAAAACTTAATAATAATAATAATAATAATAATAAATGAATTTATAGGAATATTTTCAATTCAATTTAAATTTCTCAAAGAAAAAGTATCAGAATAATACTACTCTTCTTTCTGTAGAGAAGGGGGAACTTAAGGACTGAAACTCATCTCCCCTAAGGAAGTTCTAGAAAGGAATCATAGCAAATTGAAGGGTGACCATGAATTAACATGTGTTAACAAATGATTTCATAATTTTCTTCATGATGTTTTGTGCATAAAATTTTCTAATTGGGAATTTAAATTGGAATAGTTGGATTTGGATTTGCAGGGTACAACATTTCAACAATTATTAAGGTGACCAACTATTTTCTGTGCAAAAGGAGTGCGGTTGGAATTGGACAAACCAAAATATAATTATTAGAAAGAACATGCGCATATAAAAAAGAAATCTTCCCCCTCCATTGCAATTCTTATTTCATTTATAGTGTGATTTGATAACAAATTTAAAATCAATTAAGTTTATTTATATTTAATAACTGAGAAGTTTGATATAAAATATAGGTACATAATTAAATTCAGGTTTGTTTAGCAATGGGAGTTGGGTTGTGTTGTGGTAGATGATATACACAGGTGTTTGCATATTATATATCTATTTTATTAAAATTTCAAAATATTTTTGTTTTTATTTATATATCGTATTCTATCATGGCAACCGTTTTTGTTATGTTTATTATATTGTTGTTCTTAAAATAGGATAATTAAAAAAGTTGTTCCTAAAAAGATCTCTTTTGTGTGCTGCTACAGTATCTCTCTCCTTTATTGTATCAAACTCCGCCCAAAGCTCTTCTTTAATAATTTTAGCACTACACAAGGGTGATTTGACGGGAAGTGAGACTATCATGGACTTTCCAAGACTTTACATTACATTCTAATTCTATCATCTTTTTTAAGGTGAAATGCTGATGAGAGTATAAAGAAGTACTTTTAAAATACGTTTTTTCCAAGGAGTACGGTCCATGAAAAAAACAGTACAAAACTTCCCCAAGAAATACGTTTGGTCACCTTAATAATTATTTTCTTACAAGAAAAAAGAAGTAAACTGTGACGGCGCGCCTATGTAAAAGAGGACGTCTTGTAACTCTCGTAGGCTAGACACTGACGTTCAACTTTTATGCAAACTTCCTCCTCAATATCCATTTGTGAACAAAATATCTTTCAAAAGGAGATTCTTTACTTATATTTCTAATGGAAGCATTTTTAATCATCTTTCCACACCAAAATGATGTACACTTTTATAATGATCAAAGGAGGTAATTGCAGCCATTTCCAAAAGTGATTGTACTATACCTAATTATACTTAAGTCAATAATTGTAATTTTTATTATTATTGTTGAAAGTTAAATTAAAACCATAATTTCTGTGACAAATATATTGCAGAGTTATTTAAACATCGTCAAAGCGAAGGCGTTGTGAACTTGTGGTCATTTGGACCTAAATGGATGGCCAACAGACAAGTGGTTGGCAAACAAACGGATTATCAGATTAAATAAATATTAAACTTTAATTGCGTTACATTTTAAATATAATATTTTCAAAGGCTCCTCATAAAGAGTAAAAAAGGAGATAGCAAAAGAACATTATTTCGTTATTTTATAAAATAATATCTAGAGATAAAGAAAAAGAAATTAAAAAAAAAAAATTGAATGAAATAAAATCTAGTGTGACTAGCCTGACCCCAAATCACATTTTGTTTTTTTTTTTTTCTTTTTCTTTATAAAATTAACATATTAGAACCAAAAAGATAAATAATGGTACCACCAAATTTTTCGCCGATTTTGAGAAAATTAAAAAAAAACGCTCAAGAGTGGGCATCAAACAATTATTATTTTTTTTTTTTTGAGGAAGGGGAGGGAGGATAAAAGTTAATATATTGCAAAAAGAAAAAATTCTACAAAGATAATGATTTATGAATTTTAATGGAAATCTTTAAAGCCGAAGTTGAAAAAATCAAAACAACTAAAGAAGTACATCATAAAATGACGAGTACTCCTTGGTCGATTTTATTGAAAAGCTTCGCGATACTTGCAATGGGTTAAGCATCATTTTTTATTTCATTTTTGAGTTAATATTTTGTAAATACACAGACGGACTATTTTGCAAGATCTAGGGGACCTCAGAACGTGTATTTCCGTTGCATTCCTTTTCTCCTATAAATATATATTACATAAATAGGTAAGAGGAAGCAAAAATATAGTCTAAATTTAAAATAAATAAAATTAACATACTACTGTAAATGGAAAATATAATAGGAGGATTCACTAATATTGTAGCAACTCAACAGAAAATAATCAAAAATGAAATTTTCAACATTTTTGTTTTCTCTTACCTATCTTTATATAAGCTATAATGTTTTTTAAAAAATAAGTATAAGTTTTTATTATCGAAATATTACAAGAGATGCGAGGCGCGGTAAGGATTGTATTTATAATAGGCGGAGCCAACTTCGCTAAAGGATCTAGTTGGCGGTGTACAATGGGAAATTACGAAGACAGTACAGTGTTTTAGATTGGGAGTAGGATTCCTAAAAGGTACCGATAAAAGTTGAGCTTTCAGAGAAAATTCTTAGCAAGTAGAGCAAAGACTAAAAAAAATTAACAGAAAAATTCTTAAAAGCAAATAAAAAAATATTTACAAATTTTTTTTAAGAAATCTATTATTTGAATTTAAATTTACAATTAGATTTAGTTAAAACGTTGGTAAAACGGGCTCTGATTTTTAAACCAACTTGAATTGAGTGATCTGAGAAACAAAAGTCGGAAATTGTCTCTATCTATTTCTTCTGATTTTCCACTGATCTTTTTCTTTTTATTTTCTCTTTTTTTTCTTAAGAGCGAAAAAAGTCCTTCCCTCTTTAATTCCACTTTAAATGTTTACTACCCTGGTCTTCTCCAAACATTAGAACTTTGATGGGTCTCATTATTATCCAATAATTGGAAAAATCGTTTCTAATTAAAGAAAAAATCTGGGATCACGGCCACACATCACATAACTTAACTAAGGGTACCAAAGCTGTCACGCCAGATTTTTTGCGCCGAGCCTCCTAGGCAACCGGTTGAACATTTTATTTAGCTTTTAATTTTAGAGATTTTTCATTTATGTATATTTATCAATTACTAAAATTATAAAAAAATTCAATTAAACTAATGAAATTGGCGATTAAATCTCACACAGGAATTAAAAATATTTATATTTTGTTACCATGGCAACGGGTCTTCCTATCTTTCTATGGGATTCTTAAATTCCAAATTTGTGGGCACACACTATTTTGAGGTAGAAAATAATTAATATATATTAAAGATATTTCTACTTATTATATCTATGGCCAATTTAATTTTTAGTCTCTGATATCGATGCATGTCATATCATAGATCTCAAAAAAAATATATATATAACAATAATTTTCATTTTAATGTAAATATTCAAACTATATTGCCCATAAAGCTATAATGTCCCTAGGCTACAATTTAATTGATAGCATGACAAGGTGCTATCGAATTTTATTGCTTAAATAAATAAATAATTCCAACCCCTCCCTCACTAGCAAATTCTTTTGATGCTCATGAAATCCTAATCAATTTCTATCATTTTTATAATGTTTTTTAATTTCTTAATCATGGTTTTTTTTTTTTCTTAATAATTTAATGAAATGCATTCTTCTTTTAGTTTTTTTTTTTTTATAGTGTTTGCAAGAGATCCAATTTCATATCATTTTTTTATTATACTTGTTCATTTTATGCCTCAACATTTTATTATTCTAGTGATAAATTAATTTTATACCGATATCTTTAATTTTTTTATCATAGAAGAATAAATTTAAATTGAAAGGGGTTGAAATTTTTGTTTTTTAAATTCCAAATTGATTTTAGATACTTTATTTTATTGAATATGTACATTGTTAAGCTTAAAAAATTAATAATAACCTTTAGTTTTTATTTCTTTATTTTACTATTCAAACTTTCTGCTATTACAAAAAGTCATCTTCAGGCCGATTTGTAATAATAACACTAAGTTCAATATTCACTCGACATGACGTCACATCTTCGTCATACGAAGTGCAAGTGGAAATCCACTTCTATCTATTACATTCGATATCACATGTGATATTTCATTCTCACTAAATTACGTAATAAATTTAGGATAGTTGCCTTCTATTCGAAATTTTATTTGACGGTAGAAGAAATTGCTCACACTAAATTTTGAAAGTCTCAGAGACCTAGATAAGTGATAATATACAATTCATTTCAAAAAGGAATAATTATCTAGTAATTTATCTATATCAGGATTTTTAATATCTTCTATCTAAATTTTTTTTCATTTTTTACTTTTTTTTTTAATATCTTCGTAACGTTGACTTTTTTTTTTTAACTTTCACATCTATAGGTTTATTCATTCATTATAAATGTGATTGAATTTCGAAGGTATTTTAGCCAGGCGACATATATCACGTCATATAATTTGAGGTGACAGATGTTGACGTTGGAAATGAGTAAAGGGCTGCCTGCTCCAGTTTTTTTTCGTTCTGAATTTTGTACCTATGGGCTTGATTCATTATTGATTAATGACTTGCAGGGTAGTAAGAACCCGGGAGAGTAAAAAGCTCCCACCGTTATATTTAAAAAGTCTACTTGAAAATCGAAAATTTTCTTTTAAAAAACACTTCTAAAAAGCCCTCCATTTCTTTGTTAATAAAATCTTTCCCTTCCCCTTAAATATTAATTGACTTTTTCGCATTGCATGGTCATTCCTCTTTTAGATACGCTCCTCTCAAAATGTGAGTGGTGATGTTAGCAAATTTTTTTTTTTTTTTTGGAAAACGCTATCTGATAGTTAAAAGTCTCTAAACTACCACCAGTTTGAACCAATCTATGATGAAAGAATTTTATTTTGATTCAATTTAAAATCCAAGAAATCAAGTAGAAATAAACAAAAATTTGTTTTTCTCTCAACTGAGGCTGAGATAGGATTTTATTTTGAAGTAAAACAGTTGCCTAACATTCAGGCGTTTCCTTTTTTTTTATTTTAATTTCTATTTTAAAAATTTATTGTGCCTAGCACTTTTGGCATCCTTATGCAAACTAATATATGTCGTCCTTTTTCTTTTTTGAGTATTTTTAAATAAAAGTGTTTTTTATTTTTTTATTCTTTTATAATTTATTTGCCTTTCGGAGCCTTGGCCTCCTCGAGGCTCACTCGATTTTACACCTATTTACGGTGCGAATACCTTTTGATATGAAAAGAAATATGAGTGGTTAACGATTAACCTATAAAAAATACATAAAAGGGCTATAAATAATATGATCTTCATTTAATATTCTAAGCCTATTTACGTTTATATAATTTTCTTACTAAATTAATGATTTCCAACCCGGACCAGTAAATGATGTGCGAACCGGTAAAGAAAATAATTAAATAAAACATTTATAATTTGACACTGATCTAAACGCCGTATCAAAATTATTTGAAATTTGCTCAACTTTGCTAAATCATTTTGCCCTTTGTGAATTCCAGGATAACGTGAAATAAAATTTTGAAAAAAAAAATATTACTCTCTGGACCGGCGGTTGGGAACCTCTGCTAAAAATGGCTTCAGATATTAAAGTATACAGAATTCCTCAAATGTCATTTATATTAGAGATTTACAGATTAATCGGATAGCCTGGGGCTCACGGCTGCAACTGAAGAAATACAAGTCAAACGAAATTTGAAAAATTCGGGATTAGTTAGTTGATCAATCGTTTTTATAAGGTCCTCCGCTTCCATGGCATCCAATTTTAAATTCTATATCTAATATAATCGATAACTTTATTTATACTAATTCGTATATTCCTTCTCAATAACTCAACCAACCCAATTCAGTAAAAAATGATTCTACGTCTATATAAATGTCCTTCCTTAGGTCAGATCTGACATCATCTTAGAGATTAAATTGATGGAAGGTGTGGTGATAGAATTGGTTAGTAAATAAAAAAGTTGCAATTCTGAGTGTAGGACTCGTTCAATAGGCTCAGAGATTGACTTTGACTCTTCAAATTCAAACATTGATATTTTATATTTGAGGTGTGATTCGTTTACAGAGTTATTTTTGTTCGATCGGAATTTTCCATTCGAAATAAACTCATTTCATTAAAAGGGCATTATTATTAAAAATTAATTGAGAATAAACAAAAACCAAGCTTGACTATATCATTCCATTTTATAAAATACTTTTTATTGAAATTTCCAACTTTATATCATACTTTTTATTTGTTGATAAAAAAAAAAAAATATTTGCCATGCTATATATTAATATCTTTCATGTTTTAATTTATTATAAATATATGATATGAGAGATAACGAGATGGAAAAATTTATTATTCATCAAAAATTTGTCCTTCAAATTTTTTCAAAGTAACTTCATCAAAAGAATAAAAAAAAAAAAACTTAATCATTTTTTTAGCTACTTTGTACGTATATGAATTATTTCCCATTAATGGGGAATTACTTAATCCCAGCAACTCTAAAGGTAATTTTTAAATTAAATTTAAAATCACCGAATGGATGGACTTTAGTGCCTTTTGTGATTATGCTACAATATAATCTGCCAATTAAATATCATTATTATTAAATTTTAAATTATTTTTATTTTCTAATTTTAGGTACTTGGTTACTTGAATTCTAAATAAAGGTCAGATAGTAACATTTTTTAGAGATAAAATTTTAAAAATCTCTACTAAATTGCATAATTTTATGTTTGACTACTTTTGGGAAAACTTAATATTAATTATTCTTTTAATACCGCTATGATTTATATTTAAGGCTTTTATAATTAGACCACGCTATCCTTTCATTCCATAAATAAGGAGAGCTCTTAGCAAGTCAATGCCCTTCCTCAAATAATTTCCATATCCATCATCCTCTCAACAACAAAATACGAAAAGATTTTTTTTTTTTGTTGAAAAGGGAATTTCTGAGATCAATGACTTAAGGGATATTCTTCTCTTTTTTTCAATCTTTAAAGATTGCTTTTTCCCTCTGAATCCTATCATTTTCAAATAAAATAAATCCTTTGAGGGTGAGAGCAATTAATTTTTGAAAATCCTCATATTTCCCATAGGAAATACGTTGGATACTAATGTTAATTATTTAGGGAGATATTTAATAAAAGTAATAATTAAAATTTTGTGGAAAATTTGTCTCTAAGGAATTTATAAAATTGTCTGTATTTAAGAAACCCACAAATTTAAAATAGGTTTCATGCTATAAATAATTTTTCTGTGTGTAGTTCATTTCAGTGTGGCTCAGACCCCCCCCCCCTCCCCCCCAAATAAAACCACAAACCCCTCGCTTCTTTTAACTCATCTCTTCTCTTAAATTTAGAAATTTTAATTATTTTTATTTGAAATATAATTTTTCATTTTTGAGATAATTGATACAGTCAAATCTCGATACTATGCCACCTGTCGGGACAGAGCAAAAGTGGCATAGTATCGAGAGTGGCATAGTAT
>JAAAKE020027726.1:0-10088 GCA_010014785.2 Anisolabis maritima | reverse complement strand
GAGCAAAAGAATAGAAGAAAGTAGAAGCCGAAAGGGAAAAAAGGAGAAGTCAAAATATATAGAGATACTTAAAAATTAAGAAGCCTATATATTAAATGCATAAAATTTCTAATCTTCCTCTTGAAAGAGAATTTCTTGTACACTTCGTTAGACGAATGTGACCCGTAATTAAGACTTTCCAAACGATAGAAGAAAAGTAAAGAGGAACTTCCAAGCTAAATTATTTATTAATAAGTGTGTGTGTGTGTGTGTGTCAATTAAATTGTCAGAGGTAGAGCTTGAAGCTTGAAATATGAATCGTTGCTGGAAAAATTCTTTATTTTTCTTCCTACGTTATATCTCTTAAGAATATAATCAGGAACGGTAGAAAACCTGGGCTTGAGCTTTTGGAGGCCTCAAAGAAATTAAAAAAAAAAAAAAAAAAAGTATAAAAACGATATGCCATACCTTATTAATCAAAAAGCGTACCGGTTTTGAATTTTTGTTATTGTTCGGTTGACAACACTGTTTTTTTTTTTTTTTTTAAATCATTTTTATTAATTTATAATTCTGATCTCTTATTAGTTAGTCATAGAGGAGTACACTTCCGCGCAACACGTTTCAATTGTGAAAACGTTTGTTCAAAACGGGCATATATTAAAAACGAGCGAGCTCTAATGTTTTCACGATTGAAACGTGTTGCGCGGAAGTGTACTCCTCCATGACTAACTAATAAGAGATCAAATCAGAATTATATTAGATGGCAAAAATGATGAAAACTGTTGTTTACCGAAGAACAACAAAAATGACTGTTGATTCCAAACTTTTAGAATCGCTGGTAAATTAAATATTAATTAATACTTGGAAACAAAAACAAAGTTAGTTGACTCATAGAAAAGAATTAATTATATTTTTTTTAACAATTTTTTATCCATGCTTATTTTTCTTTATATTCCGAATTATCAGGAATCTTTTTTTTTTGATTCATATTCTCAGAATATATAAGGAAATGTTTGGATTTATCAAATGGCATCCTAGCTAGTGGGGCCTCCAAAAGTAATTTGCACCCGGGACGTCATGACTCACTTCAGTTGATGGCAGTGCTGATTATGATTATATAATGAGGCAGCAAAATAATCCCCTCGATAAAGAATTTCTTCCTCTTCTCTAGACTAGTTCTCTATAACCACTAGTTGGTCAAGGCCTTGACTTTCAAGAGCAGTCTTCTGGAGATGGGCATGCTTTGCAGTCCCCTCCGCTCTCCAGAATTCTACTCCTCCTCTTTGGAATAATAGGTAAATAAATATATTACTCTGATATTATAGTATTTAATAATATTAAATTAAAAAATAGAGAAATATATATATATATATATATTACTCTGAATAAATAATAAGAATCAGGTTAATAATAATATTTGTGCTTCTATTATATGATACTAGCTTGAGTTAATTAATTAATAAGGTTCTTGCTGCAGAAACAGTTAATAAAAGACTGTTCATTTCCTGAGGCAATCGTTAAAAGCCTAGCCTTAAGAGGTTTATACATGCCAGGATTTACTTAGGATCCATCCAACAATGAAACTGTTCGACTGCTAATTCAACAGTGTCATCCTTGTTTTAAAACATAAATCCATGGATCTACGAAAATTGCCGGAATTAGCCGAATATGACTTGCGTTTGTAGAGTTCGTTATCTCTTTTTTTTTTTTTTTTAACACGTACTATTTTCTTTTCTCTAATTTTCCTACGTGCAGAGCAGACATGGAGAGTCTACTACTTGATTCTGATGACCAATTTTGATCTAATTTTGGAGGTGAATGAATCTACATAAAACTAATTAGACGCGTGTCCCCTCATTTGATTGAATAAATAGTGATGTTATAAAAATAGGAATAAAATAAGTGTAACTATAGATTTGAACTCCCATTATAAGATTGGTAGACATACCCTACCGCCCTACAAACTCTACTTGACTCAACTCCTTCGCCTTAGAAACAGATTTTTCCAAATTAGAAGGCTCTAAATACCCTATTTAAAGAGCTCCTTAAAACAAACCCCAAGACTCACCCTGTGGGTGAGTTATATTAAAGAAGTGTGAAGCGTCACGTGTAGGAGTCATTTAATATAAAATTTTCTTATTGGAATTTAGTTTGAACCATTTCCAGAACGAGTTTTTAAATCCATTAATCTAATATTTATTCACTGGCGTAGTTAGAGTAGAGTATATCTACCGGGAGCGATTAATCAATTTGCACCCCTTTTCTATCTACTTCCTGACTTTACCTTAGCGCTCTAAAATTTTTAATTTTTTTAGTATTGGTCCTGAATATTACCATCCCTAACTACGTCCCTGGGTTTATTCATACAATGATAATAAATTGTAATTATTATTTTTTTAAATATATGATGATGACATCTTGAACTAATTTTAGCAAACGGAACGTTTCCGAAAAATAAGTAATAAAGTGGGAAGTTAATTCACCCCAAAGGTTTCGTGATGGCCTAATGACTGAAAATTAATGGAAATGGAAATTTTTCATTAACCGTCTCTGCTTGTACCTTGAATAAAAGCAACACCCCATTCACCCAGAATTCCCTAAATATTTTGACTTTCCTTTATTTTTTTTATAAAACTTCTTCAAAAAAAAAAAAAAGTTTTATTAAAAGAACTTGCAAAATGTCATGTTATTATGGTTAGTGTTTAAGTTTAGTTACTAATAGGGATTTGTTATTACAAAAACAAGCAAATTGAATGTGTTGTTGCATAGATAATAAACGTGCATGGGAAGAAAGGAGTGTGGTGTGAAGTCGGAGTCCGCGCGCACGGCGGGCGATGCGAGCCGCCCTTAAGATCGATATTCGTCGTCATCATCGTCATCGTCATCGTCATCGTCGTTGTCGTCGTTGTTGTTGTTGTAGGAGGGCGGCTTGTTTCCACTTGGCGCGCGCCCCTCCACCGAAAATCAACAAGAGCCCACCACATGATTAACAACACCCAACACTCGTGACGTCACCGTCAACGGCCATTGTTACTGTTGTCTTCGTCGCGTCGTCGTCGACGTCGTCGCCATTCTTGGTGTCTTTGTATCTGAAAGACGAAATGGTAAAAAAACAACATATTTTATGAATAAACCTAGAAAACAATAATAATAAAAAGCGACGTATCAGCTTTTGTATTTAAGTATAGTCGGGTCACTTGATTGGAAGGGAGGTGAAGGGTAAATCTACTTCCTTCACTTGGCCATCTTTCTCCTTTTAATCTCCAGGGAATTTGATAAAAATTTACATAATGAAACAAAGAGATACAATTTTATTTATCATTTTATTTATAAGGTGATTCAAAAAGCTCGCTCGTTTTGAATCACCTGCCATTTTTTATTGTTTGGTTGACAACATTGTTTTTATCATTTTTTTTTTTTTTTTTGTTATCTTTTATAACTCTGATTTATTATTATTATTAAGTGCTTTTTTTGTTTGTGTAGCCATAAAGCGGTATACAACACGATTTAATTGTGAAAATGTTTTTTCAAAACCAAGACCCCACTGTTTTTATTAATTAACTGTTGATTCAGTTAGTACCTCATTAGGGCCGAGACTGTCTGATAGTTGTCGTGTAATTTGAATAAAAGGTTTTCACTATTAAAACGCGTTGCTGGAAGTGTACCGTTCCATGACAACAAATATAACAAAAAAAGCACTCAATAATTACAAAGCGGAGTTATTATAGAGTAAATGATAAAAATGGTATTGTCAACAGAACAATAAAAAATGGCGGGTTATTCAAAACTGGCTTCCTATTTTTAAAACCTAAGTTTTTTGTTTCATGAACGGAAGTTTTTCTATGAAAACAAAATAAGAATAAAGAGACTTTCTTTCTTGGACTTATTTAAAGAGTTTTAAGAAACAGAATAAAAAAAACTTCTTGACATATAATGTTTCTGTTTCCCCTGGACAGTGCCGCCGAGAGCTTACTTGGTTGAATCTTTACACGACTCTCGGCGGTTCTGCCTCTTATTCTTTTTTTGTTTTGTTTATTCTGCAGAGGGAGAAGCCAAAATGTCGCTTTTTATTATAATATCATTCAAAAATTAATTAAGTAGAAATAACTGGCTGTCCAAATGCCCTATTTTGATAAATTTTTTATACCTCACCATCATCATCATCAGGACAATAGATAATAATTTAATTTCGTTAATGTCTATAGAAAATTGAATCTACCGATCTTTTTTTTTAACGTTTCGACCTCAACTCTCATCAAAATATCTAATATGATATAAAGGTAATTCATTTCTAACTCTGAAGACCTATACTATTTGTGACGTTTTCTTTATATGCCAGAATTCAGGATTTTAAATAGATATAATAAAGAGCCATAAACAACGAGTGCGTAAAATTACAAAAGCTATTCTTTTTTTATATTCATTGTTCTTCTATTTGTAGTCATTCATAGGCCTTGAGCCCCACCCTAGGTACGCCTATATGATAACCCTCACTCGGTTTCATAATCAAGTCATTTTAATATGATTAGATGTCGGAATCAAATTATGCAGCTGAATTTATTTCCCTCCATTGACGTTTCCGTCTTGATCAGGCCTCAAGGATGTCTGAATTGTTGGTGTATTTTACGCACTGTCAGGACACTGTCAGGCTTTATTAGTGATAGAGCTTTTCAATCTTGTGCGTAAAATTCACCAACCCTGGCCGAAACGTCAACGAGCTGGATAATTTGATTTTTTAAATCCTAATAAAAAAATTAAGAAATTTTATTTTAACCTTCAATTTTTAGATGAAATATGGTTTGATCCTCAGAAAGTTAAGGGCGGCTTTTCTAGATGAAACCAAATTTCACCAGGAGAATAATGTTAAAATAAAAATGCTAAATTTGATTATGAAACCTTAAGATCTTTCGATTAAATGATTTTATATCGTATTATCCTGATGTGGATTTTGTCAAATTTTGAAAATGAGTTAATTTGAATTTGGATGCTGAACCTGATTAATTATTTAAAACTCAAAACAAGGGAGCGAAGTGTGAAGATATATAGAGAGGGGGAGGGGAGAGGCAGAGAGGGGAATGAAATAAAGATGAATTTTTTCTTCTTGTTTCTAATCAAATCATTTGATTTGATTTGACCCTTCGAGGGTGAAGGCAAAGCGTGCAAAAAGCAGTGAGTTCGCTACTACGTAATCGCATTCCAAGCAGTGAGTGCTACACACACACACATACACGAGCGCGCACGCGCACACACATACAGATCTACTTCTACTTGTTCTTCTTACGGTGTGATGGGGTTGGGGGTGGGGGTGGGAAGAGAGAGAGGAAGGGCTGATGATGGCTTCCACCCTCGATGGGCTTAAAACGCGACGTTGAGGAAGAGAGGAGGGAGGAGGAGGAATCATTTTATTGATTTCCTTGGAGAGAGAGAGAGAGAGGTTAAAATTTTACATATTCACTTTGATAATCTGTTGGGGCTGAGAAAGTAATCAATGCAACTTGGCTCTTTTAATGTAATTTTAAGAATTTGTTTATTTTTTGCTTGGAAATTTATTCAGCTAGATCAGTGAGAATTTCTCAATCTTTTTTTTTTTTTTTTTTTTTTTTTTTTGTTAGCGCGACACACTTTCAAATTTATTATTTATTTATTTTTTTTAAACATTCTTCTCTTTTAAGACAATCTCTAGTTCCCTCACTCTTTTTATATTAGACTTGGTCACTAGAAGAAGAAACCCTCCCCTCTCCTGTTCGTTAACATAAGACGAGCAACTAGGAAAACTGAAATCTGGAGCCAGGATAGAGAATAAATAGATGATCATCGACGTTTCGAGGCCAGCAAGTCAAACACGTTTTATTTAAGAAATTCCTTTAATTTACAAAAAAAAAAAAAATTATAAACAATTACCAAAAATTTTGAATTTTTAGAAATTATTAATTTGTCTATAATAATAATAATAATAATAATAATGTTATTATTTTAATTTAAATATCATGCTGGTTTTGACAGACTCGCGTCCGAAACGTCGTCGTCCATAAATTCATTTCTCTTTCCCTTTGCCCCAAAACTCCAACTCATGATTTCAATTATGTACAGTCACGATATATCCTTGAGATACTTCTCGTAACGTACCAATACCCATAACCCAAGGAGAGCTGTCTGTCAATTATGTAGATTTTATTAAATAATAGAAAATTATGGGGAATGGAACCCTGGAAGTTCCTAACCTTTCAGGCATCAAGTACCGGTAAATTTTAGGCAAGAGAATTAAATACCCGTAGGTAAATTTTTTTGCGCAGCGAAGCGGAAGGCCAATGGATATTTCTATTATAGTCGAAATTTATTATAATATTAATAATAAATCCATTCAAAAGTAGCCACGATTTCCGAACATTTCGCAAAGAAATGATTAATTAATAATTCGTCATTTATTAATTGCATTCATATCCATTTAGAGAAATTGCAAAAAGATTTTCTTATTCCTGTTATCAGCAGATAACTCTTATTTTATAATATAAAATTTATGTTAACTAGATTGATGCAATTCTCTAACGTTTCGGTCCTTGGTTGTGACCATCATCAGAGGTGGGATTTTTTCACATATATTCCTCAAAATGCGATTATAAAAGAAAAACAACACTCTGCTTTTTTGCATTCAGTCCTTCCTTAAATTAGAAAATTTTTCTAAAATTCAAATTCATCGTTTGATTGATTATGGAAAAAAAAATTTTCAATAAATTTTATTAAAAAATGGTTTTTAGTAACTTGTGTCCTTTAAGAAAAATTTATTCACATTCATAAAAATAAATAAATAAACGATTATTTAATAAAAACAATATTTGAGGATTAAGGATGGATTAAAGGAAAATTCTTTTATTATGTTATCATGAAAAGTGATTTTGGATTTTTTATTAGCAGAGGCTAAATTAAATCTTAGAGGATATCAGAAATATAAAATTTGATCTGAATATTTCCCACAATCCAAATTTGATTTATATACAATGAAAAAAATAAAAAAAAAAAAAAAGTATAGACCTATATAACTTTTGATTTGTCAATAAATACCAAAAAAATGTTTCCAACATTTATTTAAATAGAGAGAGGGAAAAAAAGTTTGTTAAACATTTAGAAAAAGCTTTTCTTTTAGTTTCCAATAAATGCCCCTCCCTATATGTATATGTTTACAACCTAAGGACATGATTGAGAGTTTTATGAGTATTTCTGATTAGTGGGGTTGAACCCCGGATCTCCAGCATTTCTGGAAAATTGCCCTCACCATGTGATCACACAAAACTTATTTAACCGATATATAAAATAAATTTTTGCTGGAATCCTTCCCTTGGGTTTGGGGAAATAAGGATCGGGAGATTATATAAGAGTTGGACTGGATGTGAGCAGATTTCAGACTTTGGTGCCAAAGTGGACACCTCAGCCCGATCAATCAAAAATACTCACAATTATTTAATTTGATTCATTTTTTATAACAAATTTAAAATTGTACTTATTCCGTCTCTTCACAAGTGGAAATTCTTCAAAAAGGATCTAGGCCTCCCAGAATCAGAGAAAAATAATGATCAAAACTAAATCCTAATAATCCCCGAATCTGTTTTTAAATTATTTCCCTAAAAAAATATACTACACGTTCCTATTCCTTTATTACGATTAGTAATAAATATGAAAACTTTTTAGACAGCCAAATTTATTTCAAAAAACAGACAAAAAATCTAAAAAAAAAAAAAACTTAAATTCAAATTTTTTAATAAATTAAAATCAGGAGAAAAATTTGAATTTAAAAGTTTTTTTTTTTTAGATTTTTTGTTTGTTTCAACTTAATTTTTGATTTTATTAAAAAAAAGCTACCAATATATTATTTAATAAAAATATATATATATATATATATTTCCAAGTTTAAACGAGGAGTATTTTAGGGGAGGCAATTGCCCATCCCTACGTTTTTGTTTAAAATCTAGGCTTCATTTGGGGATTGAAGAGAGATCCTTTCTTCCCTAGACACCCCTGGTTTAAACTGAACGAAAAATACAAAAACTTATTATTTTCATTAAATAAAAAGGCCATTTAATTTTAAAGAATTTTCAAAAAAAAAAAAAAAAAAAAAAAATTTTAAACAATGCAAAAATGGCGGGTCTATTTTTCTGTTTATATTCATTTAATAACTATAAACAGAAATAAATATAACTAATAATTTCATAAATAATTAGAACGGATTTTTAATCATATTTCAGGTTTCAAGGACAACCGTTAAATCTCCTTTTCCTATACAATAAATAAATAAATAATATAGCAAAGCGATGATTAAAGTGAAGCTAGCTGTTATAGGGGTAGCCAAGGTTTTTGACAGCTAAGTAACCAAAGAATACAAATAATATTCCATGCTTGTTAAGTTGAGATATTAAAATAAATGAGAAAAAGGAGATTTGTTTTAAATTTCGATGATAATAATTACAAAATAATTTTTTTTTTTAATTGGAATTATACACTCACCTGAAATTATAAACGAATTCTGTAAATAAAGAAAATTTTATTATAGATAATTTCATTTAACATTTACTATCTTATTTCTACCTCCCAAGTTGGAAATATTTATAGATAGAGGGGTTATTTAAATAAGATCGTTAATGATAATACTAATTTTCTTTTCAAAAAGTTCGTTCGATTCTTTCTCTATTCAGAATTGAGGTTAGATTTTTTTACTTTTTATTTAAATCGGTAAAAGTATGAAAAATTATTTAAATTTTTTGTTGAATTAAATTAGAATATCAACAGTTTTTCAATCCATCTTTTATGTAATTTATTATTACGAATATTTCGAATATGCCGCTCATATTCAAGGGCAGTAATGATTTCTGATGGAAGATCAACGGGGATACAAACAGCTAGGATGTTCATGGCTAGTGGTGATCAAATTTTATTTGGCATTTTTTTTTTTCTTTAGGAAACTAACCTGTTTGGAACCTCCCAAAGTGAAGGGACGCCCCTTGGCACGTGACGCCTCGGGAAATAAAAATTCCAAGGTAAGTAAGTTCAATTTTGTTAAGTATCAAGTGAAAGGTCCTATCTATTTAAGAATAAAGATGTGGATAAAAATTCATAATTTATATTTAAAAAAAAAATTATCTCCGAGAAAATGAATCAAAAAAGGCAATACTTTTGACTCCATTCTATTATGATGGATGCCAAAAGCTGAATGGATGAAATTTTTTCGTCCGTTCTCAGCCACTTGGAGGCTAATTATGCTCAAAGTGTCTTATGCATAATATACAACAATATATGTGTAAATAAATAAATATTTTCTGACTTGAGAGTCATTTTAATAAATTAATTAATTAACTCATCTGTATATGTATAATATGTACACATGCATTGTTGTATATTATGCAGAATATCATGTGACACTTTGAGCATAATTACAAATGGCCTCTAAGTGATTGGACGTCTCGGTTCGGCTTTCTGCCTTCTTCTACTTCTTTCACGAGATGCCAACAGCAACTGACTGCTAATCAATCCATTCTTTAATGCCAGAAATTGTCTCAGAGGAGTCTATTTAAGGTCCCTTGAAGGATCCGAGACCCCTTAGTTTGTCTTGTTGTAGTTTCACTCCTGATTTAGATGTTTTGAGTTAGGGCCAAGAAAATTTCGCCTCTCGAATCGAGTCCAAGTTTTTTCATTTGAACTTTTTTTATAAGAAAAGAAAATCAGCTTCCTCGTCTTGCTCTGTTAATCACTCCTTAATGAGATTCTACATTTTGTGAAAGTGCCTGCCTGCATCCAGACATACAGACAACAAGATGGATTGAGAAAAATTGTTGATTATATACCCCCAGATTTAGACGCGCAAAATTATAAAATCTTTGAGATCTTTTTTTTTTTTTTTGAAATTTAGCCTTTTTTATTTATTAAAAATATTATTTTGATTTTTTGCATGGTCTCAGTAGATTTTATTAAATCGTAGAGGGAAGGATGGATGGCTGATGTATACAATCGATCGAATAAATAAAATATAATAAATCATAAACGGTGATCCATGGGGGGGGGGGGGGGGGGGGGGAAAACACCCCGCACGAAACAATTTTTCAGATCTGTGGGAATTGTTTTGG
>JAAAKE020027715.1:0-10088 GCA_010014785.2 Anisolabis maritima | reverse complement strand
TTCTCCAGACCTTCTCCACACTCTCTCCCGTCCATCTGGGGATGGCAGAGCAAATCTCGATTCATCAGTAAACAGGACCTTAGCCCAGTGGCACTCTGTCCAATTTAGATGATTACGAGCAAACAGAAGACGTTGAGCACGGTGTCTCGGAGTCAAAAGAGGTCCCGTCGCTGGTCTCCTTGACACCAATTCTAATTCCTGGAGACGTCTTCTGACACTTGGGTTGACTTGTCGAGCATGCAGAAGGCGCTGTTGAATTTGAACTGTGATACAATGCCGATCCTTCAATATCTCCATACGTATGAATCGGGCATCTCTCTCAGTTGAAGCTCTATTTCGACCAGATCTTGGTCTCCTGGTATAAGAGTTAGTTTCACTATATCGTGTTACAGCCCTGTGGATACTTCCAACGGATGTTCTAAATCTTTGAGCAACGTATCGATAGGATCTTCCATCATTTATTAGAGCTATTGCTTGGACGACTTCTTCGGACGTTAGAGGCATTTTGATCGATCAATATTTCAAATTAAAAGATGACATTTTCAATTATAAGTCATAAACCATTAAAAGATTAAATTTAATACGATAATCATTTAATACAATTTAATAAAGTGATCAGATTTCAAAACAGAAAATTGATGATAATTTAAATAAATTAAATTTTAAAGGTCTTAAATTAAAACCAATACACTGTTTTCATTTTAAAATTGTTTAAAAATATTTTTACAATCACACAATGTATAAAAAGTTTAAATAAAATATATTTATTCTAAAAATTATTTGAAAAAATCAAATTTTTCTAGGTGTTCCACTTTTTTTGTACCTCAGTGTATAAATATATTTATATGGAAACCATTGTTCCTTAAGTTGTAACATTATTTTCGTCCTGATGATTAGAGCGATGCGCGTTCGAAAAGTTGACGAGAATAAATATTATTATTTTTGTTGACTGTCACTTACAAAAATCTCCATAGCCACCGTATTTTTATTGATATTGAGATAAATATTCAAATATTATTGCTCTTGTTACGTTCTTCCTCCTCAAGGATACCCTTCCTAGTTTCAGCAGCTTGGTCAAGCTTCACAGGAACAATGGTGGCCTTATTTTTATTCCCCCCCCCCCTCCCCCACCATAAAAAGTTTTTTAATTACGTACCTGAAAATGTAGTTTATTTAGTTGCTTTTTGTCACTAACTTCTCCCACGATTATTTAACAAAATTATTCCAAATCTTGATCAAACATTATTCTTTTTTTTATCCCTTGCATGAGAGAAGGGAGCGAAGAATAAATATTACATGGAGTGTGTTTATTAATCAATTTTTATGAGAGAGAGAAATAATACTTCCTCCGGTGAAATTAAATAAAAAAAAAAAAGGAAAGAAAGCAAGAGGAAAAATGATTTGAATGGGAGGCGAGGCGCTATGTGACCACGAATGAATTGCAAGGCTTTGCCGCCCTAAGAGCCTTTCGCCCTCTGCCTTGCGCCCTTACGCCCTTACGCCCTTGGTTCGTTGGTCCTCCTGGCAAATGCGGAACCGTGCCCTTTGCCCTCTGCCCAGTAAACCCTAAAGCTCTTCTTCACCTCACAAAATGTCGCCTTGCCAGCCATCCGATAGCTAAACAGCTTTCTCCTTTATGTCTCTTTAAAATCATATATATTATTCTCTCTCTATTATTTCAAATAAAATGAAGAAAAAAAAAAGAAGAAATTTCTTTAGAATAATATCGTTGGTTATTTGGCCATAGGCTTATAAAACGTTGCATATAACTCTAATATATTTATTTGTAGATCAGAAAATATTAGTACTTCTAGAAATTCATCCCTCATTCTGAGGATCTGCATATTTTAATCGAAATCTAAATTTTCATTCTATGGAATATTATTATATTTCATCTGTAAGTAAAATGATTCGATTCATTCTAAAAAAAAAAAAAAAAATGATTTTTAAGGAAGACATAAAATATTTATAGAATAGTTTGAACAAAAATTGATTTTGAAAGATAAATTTAACTATCTATGCGTCCTGGAAAGAAATCAACTCCCTCAGGATTTATTCTTTATCTTCCTGATGGACCATTAATGGGAATTAAAATGAATGCTTTCTCTCTACTCCGTCGTGAATAAAGAAAGAGTTACCGAAATGGCAAGGTCTCCTAAGGACTTTGCATTGGCTGGTTTGTTTTATTTCTTTGATTTTATCAATCATCACTTATTAAAATTCCAAAATTTCAAGGATAAATATATGGACTTTTAAGAATCGAATTTCTATCGAATTTTGAATTTGTATGTTTACAATAGTATAACTTGGATGGTTCAAATAAATTAAAATCCTAATAATTGTGTTGATATCTATTATAATCATTTCAGGATTACAATGAACATTAAATTCATTTTTGCAATCTCCGGGACGATACCCATCCATCAGCAGCGTAGAGGAATTAATACGTGTAGATTCTAATATACTTTATTGTGAATATTTCTGTATGTGTTCGATTATTTTTAATTCCATCCAATTTATCCTTTAATCCCTCAATGCAATAAATTCTCAAACGATGGCTTCCAATTGTTCTATGAAATTTTCATCCCAGTAAAAAGGGTCCAGAATTTAAAAATATACCATTTCGGAAATCAGGAGCGAATTCTCTTTGAATCACTTTGCTAAAAACCCCTATATACGATGTGAATGTAAAAATGCAAAAAATTTAATTCCAATTATTAAAAAATATTCAAACTGATTTCATATTATTCCGGAAATCATCACTGATTATTCATAAGTTTTAGTTTTTGTCTTTCATGGGAAAAAATTATTTATAAAATTCTTTTAAAAAATTGTAGATTTCAAGAACACCTCAGAAATAGATGAAACTTTTCATTTTTATTATTACAATTATCTAAGTGGAATTTTTGAGTACGGAATCGAAAAAAAATTTACAAATAATAAGTTAAAATTGAATTTATAATAAGAACCACTTGCAAAAAAAAAAAAAAAAAAAAAAACTTTAAAACTATACATTATTTTATTCGGGCATCCATTATAAATTTTATTTGTCTCCCTCCCCAAAAAAAAGAAAATCTTGACTACGCTACTGAATTTAAAATATTTACGCCTGTATCTTCAAAAGATTTATTATATTCTTTGAGGAGTCAGCCGGTAATATCAATAATGTTGGTTATAACATGTTTTTTAAAATCTTCTTTAGCATCTGAGGCTATTTAGACTATGTCCTTATTTATTTATTCTTAGCTATTATAATATAAATTCATTTTTGTCACTCAGGTTGGAAAGCGAACTTCTGGCCTTTTGTACCTGAGCCGAGACCTCTACTCTGCACCAATAGATACGACCATTAACAAGTTATTTATTAGAATTTGTAAAAATGGAAGAAATATATAGAACTCTAAAGATTTTTAGGTTCCGGCAGGAATATTACTTATGGGAGAAGATCCAGAAGGGATTGTCATCGTATTTTTAATAATTTCACTCTCGATCGCATTTCTGTTAGAAAAGAGAATTTGGAATATATAATGGGTTCAGGCAGTCATTCATTGTTCCTACTGAGCTTTAGAACTTTTTAATCTTTGGAGACCATCCGATTTTTCCAGTCGTTAAGCCTTCCTCTCCCCCTTCTCTTGCCTCCTATTCCTCTGTCATTTGCACCACTTTTACTAGCCCCTCCTCCATCCCTTTTAGAGAGACTGAATAGGGAATAAAGAGTGGCGAGAAAGAGCCTCTGTGTTTTATTGGCAATCAATACTGACCTCATTAAATTTTTACAGGGAAAATCTTTGAAGGCATTTAATTGAAAAGTGCCTATTTTTTTTATATAGAGTTGTTTAATTGAAAGTAAAAATGCAAATAAAAAAAGGTTAGAATAATTTAAAATGTTTTACTTTCTTCTTTAATTATTGTTGGAGACTTTGATATTTATTGATTCTTTTTTTACTTTCTCACACCTATATATGAAATTTATTTAAGTTATAAGGAATTCCATAATGAGATTTTAAAGAATATACACTTTTTGAGATTCTTTAAGTTCAAAATTTCAGATAATCTTTTTACATTAACCATTTAAAGTAATCTCAAATAATGAAATGAGTCAATTTTTTGACATGTACACTTTTTGTTAAAATGAGATATTTAAAGTTATGCGTTTCAAATGATTAAAACATATTGATAAATACGAACAATTAAATTTTTTGTTTTGAAATTAATAGAATATGTAAATTTATTATCCAATTATGTTTATTAAAATCATAAAAAGTTATAATACTTACATGAACTTACCTCACTTTCAAAATTAACGACTTGTTGAAAAAATGGCCAACTTTTTACCTGAGTCGTCCTTATTTATTATAATAACAATTCGTGTTGCTTTATTGAAATATTTATTCATTTGTTCAATTAAGAGTAAAGCAAAAGACAGTGGCGTATTCAGGGGACCTATTTTTTAGGGAAAGGAAAGGGATAAAGAATTCTTTAACGATCGTTACCCCTTAGAAAAAATGCTCTAAGTAAGGTCTTAATATTTCTAAGGTTCCGAAAATGTTTCGATAATAGATTATTTAGGGCGTCACCTTTCCTGGATTTTTCCTTAGACCTTTCCCAGGTTTTTTTTTTGCGAATCAAATACATTTTTTTTCTTATTCGATATTTAGTTTTGTTTGTATTCATTTTTTCACATTTTACGACAATTTTTATATTTTATAAATAAAAATTTTATTTTTGTAAATTTATTTTATTTGAGGTGATGGAGACTGCCTCCCCTACTAGCGTCATCTTTAGCATATTTGATTCTCAATTTTTTTAAAGTTGCAGACCACACTATACACTAAAATGCTTATAAATTAAAAAAGGTAGATCTTTCATCTGATAGTCTACAATTTTAAATTGTATTTTTCTTTTTCCCTGAAAACTTGAAATGAGTTAGTAGAACACCAGTGTTTTATCTCATTCGAAAAAAAAACGTGTATTTCACTTGAAATCTCAACATCTATTTTTTTGCCTTCTCACTCTTTTTTCATATACGGTTAAAAGAAAGTAAAAATTGATTATGATTTCACTAGTTTTTTTACTTTTTTATTAGACACTTATTTTCAATATTAAAAAGAGAAAAATAATTCTATCATATCTTTATTATTATTATTCCTCTGTTTCTTTTTTGTTTTATTTCTAATTGAAATTTTCTTACTCCCTTTTATTGATAAATAAAAAATAATAATAATCTATTTCTATTTGAATGATGACCACTTTTTGTTTCATTCTCATTTTGATTCATTTCGGATTAATGACACAAAAGAAATTATTATTATGATGATTTTAGAACTGAAAATCGAACTGAAATCATCAACACCATTATCTGCAAAAACTAGAAAATCCATTGCTCTTTTGATCATCTCACTTTCTTTTCACATGGAGTAATTAATGTCAAATCGCAATTTGACCCTCCCCAGACCCTCCTTTGTCCTTGTTTCCATTGATAGACAAATATTCGGTTCCCTTGATTACGAATTCGATTTCCATTTCAATTTCTCTCTAGCTTTTTAGTGATTTCGCCTAAAGCTCTCTCGGCTGTTGTTGTTTTTGTTGTTTCTCGGTGCACATATACACACATTGATGCAATACACGACGAATTGCAAATATGCAAATGCAAAACAAATGAAGTCTTAATGACAAAATGCAAATTTGCACACAGGACATTCTCTATTCACAATAGATCAATGTATAGTATATATATTTTCAATCATCAGATAGAGAGAGAGAGAGAGAGAGAGAGAGAGAGTATCATTATCGTCAAATCACAAAACTGATTATTATTTTAAGAGCGCAGAAAATATAAAGAAATAGAGAGAATAGAATTGTTTTTCTAATTGTTTCAAAGATGAGGGGAGCCAAGGAAATTAAAGTTCTTTTCAAATATAACATCTTTTTCAGATACCTTATATAAAAGAACATTTAGAATTTGTTGATATTATCCTTATATTTGATAAAATGACTAATTTAAAAAACAAAACGTAATAAACAAATATAACCACTACACAACCACCAAAACCACAAAGAGAGCCTGTTGATCTGTGGGTCGCACAAATTTGGTTGAACCAATCTTTATGAAATTTAAACTTTATTTTATAACTCTCTTAATTTGATTAAATTTTGGAACAGATCCCTCTATGCTGAGCAGCGTACTGATTCATTTTACCTTCCTTTCTGATATTTTGCCATAATAAAGAGAAATTATTTACTGAAAATTAGTATAGCTAAAGCAACGAAAAAATAGAGATGAGAGAGGAAAAAAGAAATTTATTAAATACCTCTCTCATAAATCCCATATACCACATATACATGGAGACTTGTGAATATCTGAGAAGTGATCACTTGAGGCTAGAAGGATAATGATCTCAGATTTCTTCATGGGAGGGCCAACATTCCTATAACCTATAATAACATTAGAATACCCAGGTCTTTTCTTAGATCATATATTCCCTTTGAGGTGGATCGAAAGGGACAAATTTGCAAACAGAGAAAATTGACCACTTTTGAATTCTTTGTCAAGTCAAATGTTTAACTAAAATATTTATTTATTTAATTTTAATTATTGATTTGCTTTTTTTTTTTTATTTATTTGACCTGTTCAATCCTGAACGAATTTTCACCCTAAAAATGAATTCAAAGGGACTTCTGTCAGGTTCCAGGACTCGCCTATCGTCGAGCTATAAGGGAGTGCCCGAAAAAAAAACAAAAAAACGTAAAATGCTATTAGAGAATGGAAAATTATTGGACGGGAGAGCCTTTTCTTATTTTATAGGCATCAAAGCGAGGAAGCATATTGGGATTTGTTTGAAGAAAATAACCTTTTACTAAGATCGTTTTATCACTTTTATTTAGAGAAATATTTCCAAAAAAAATTTTTAACATAAGTTTCTATAAAAATAATTTATAACAACTTTTATTTGTCTCTCTCTTTTTTACAACCCTTCATATTTTTATAAGATGCAAATAGGTGTGAAAATTACGATTGTATTAGATCTATGGAGATTTTTGTAAAAAGTACACATTTTATTTTCAAAAAATATTTATTCACAAACTGGAGAGCACATTAGGGCTTTGTGTTTCTTCTTTATAATATATACCTGAAGGATAGTAACGAGAATTGGAAGTTAACAACAAAATATCCTTAAATCTAATATAATTTCCATATCTCTGTAATTTCTTCTCTATCAGGCTACAACAACTCCTATGAGAAAAATTTATCTAATGAACTTACCTTTTACTTAATTATTTGAGTGAATAATCTGTTAAAGGAAACTACTTATTTTATGAGATTATGCTACATTAAATTCTCTCTCTCTCTCTTCTTAGAACAGAAGCAAAGTTTTTCCTTCATCATCCGTCCTGAATGATAAAATTAATCTAAATTATCCGATTAATTTAAATAAATATAGACGGAATCTAAATAGTTTCAGATGCCAAAAAAATAAAACTGAAAAAACTCTCTTCAATTATAATAATTTTAAATGTTCTCAAAATTATCGTTACAGTTTCGATTACTATTTGAATTTGTGTAAAATAATTTCTCTTTATAAGTCAAAATTTTATTTGACTTTTTTATTTGTAATCTTCTTTTGTATAAATTATTATTAATTTACTAGGGAGGTTTAGAAAGATATTAGGAATATTATTTAAAAGGAAAACATTTCGATTGATATATTTTTCAGTTTGTTCAATTATTAGAAGCATACAAATATGAATTATTATTATAACTTAACAGTAGCCTAGAGATATTAAATTTTAATGTCAACCTATTTAATTATTAATTAACAAACTTGTTGCTTTCTCTCTCTATGATATTGACATTACAACTCTCTCTATTTCTGAATATATGTGTACCTGAGTCTCCACTTCCTCCACCATCTCTTTTTTTGGTTCTTTATTTTCATTCCATTTATTTTTAGTGCCTGATATCGAAATAGCAAACTAATCCTGAATCGGCACCGCCATTATTATTACACACTCTATTCGCAATTTCGTTCTCGCAACCCAATCACTTATTATTATTCATGTATATCTCTCTTTGTTTGTTCACCCACACGCAGAGGTGTGTTAAACAAACAAACAAACATAAAAACACATTTCGACATTTTATCCGAATGTAAAGAGAGAGAGAGAGAGAGAGATGCAATTTTATATGGCGCTCCGTTGCCCATCCAATTGTAACCGCATGATGGTGATGTTGACCCAACGGGAAATTTCCGATTTACATTCGACACGATATATATTTTGGTCTCCCCTCCTCCCTTTGTTAGAATAGGAGTGGGGAGCAAATCAGATTGCTAGGAGCGTGACCTCTGGCTCGTATATGTACACAAACATACATACAAAAAGAGAAAATTTTTATAAACATTCGAATAATGAATTTAAAAGAATATTTATTATCATATAAATAATAACCGACAGCATGATAAAAAAAAAACAAAAATTCATCATAAATATATAATTTTTCTGAATTCGAGAGAAATAAAATATTCAAAATAGACTCAATTTAAATAATAATATTGATAATATGTATAAGAGTCGGGCCACTACACGAAGAGCCGATATTTCAGACGAGTGGTGGAGAAATTCCACCCCCCCCCCTCCCTTTTTCTTTAGGCTAGCTTCAACTAATCAAGCTGGCGTTAAAATGGAGGAAGTTCCGCCCAACCCAATTCCCCTTCTCCTTTCTCTGGCCCGTTTAAAGAATAACCATCTCTTTCATAGATAATCTAAAATTAACATCAAGATTTCTGGAATAGATACTATAGTCAATAATATATATAATTTTTTTTAATATTTATTTATTTGATAACAAGAGGGCCCCAAAATACTCGGCTGGGTGCATTGACATCCTCCGAGATGAAAAATTCCCGACCCATTTGAATAAATTCTTCAGGACTGATTCCTCCGTCGCCATTGACGTCGACCATCACGAAGCTGCATCTCGCATCCTAAAAACAACGGATATTCAATTTGACAATTTCTTAATATAAATTTATATATTTCTAGATCCGCAGCCCTCTTATGCTTGATGAATAATCTTATTTCAATTCTTGATTTGTTTATTGAAAAATTAACCCAATGAAAAAGCTTTCAAAATTTCTTTAAAAAAAATTGTAAGGTGACCCCCCCCCCCCCCCCTCTTCTCCCAAGTAAAAAAAAGTTTTATTACATTTTTGCATCAATTTTTGAAATGATCATCATTTTTTTCCCCAGAAAGCTAAAAATATAAATAATATTTATTTATCTTACCCATTGATTAAGTCCTAAGCAATTATAAAATTTAATGAATTCTTTGACTGAAATCATCCCATCTTGGTTTTGGTCCACAGCCTGGAAAATAATAATTTTTAAATGTAGGGTCCACAGGGACGGCTTTAGGATATGGTTTCGAGAAGGGTGATGAGGATATGGATGGAGAGAGATCTTTCATCCGGCATATTTGTTCCTTTTATTTTTGCTCAAGCAAATCTTTCCTCCTCCTCTGTCTGTCTTGATATTTCTTAGTTTTAAAATTTTTATGTCGAGCGAGGTTCTATGAGAGAATTTATTTATTTTATTTACGTAAGTATTATTAGCCACATAACAGAATCATAGATCATCGTAAGTATGATATTTATTATTACTAACATTTGCCTTTTCTTAGAAGAAAGTTGCAAATAATTTTATAAAAAAGATTTTTAATAGCGTTCGGAATGTGCTTCAGTGATTTTTTATTTTAATCTTTTTTAAAGTTATTTTCTCCTGCTGAAATATAGAAATGCGCTTAAAAATCGAGAATATCTGAAAGAAAAAAAATTAAAGAAAAATTTTTTCTATAAATCATTATACAGTGCAGTATAAGCTACATCTCTTCCAAATTTTAATTTTAAAGTAGACTTTTGGTTTTTAAATTTGGAAGAGGTGTGGCAAATATGTAAAAGAATTTGAAAAAAAATTTTCTTTTATTTTTGATATTTTAAAATATTCCTTCCCAAAAAAAACTAACAATTTGAAAGGCAAAAAAAAAAAAATCAAATTCGCGATCTTAATTTTTTTCCACCATAAACCGGTAA
>JAAAKE020027693.1:0-10089 GCA_010014785.2 Anisolabis maritima | reverse complement strand
GTAACAATCCAAAATTTATCAGAATATCTTGAATTTCTGTGCATTTAGAGCAGTAATGCACAACCTTTTAGGTAACAATGACCGCATACAAGTCAGGGTTCAGCTGTTGACCGCATTGTTCAAGAATTTTTTTAAAGGAAAAGACAAGCATAATTTAAAAAATTATGTTTTATTATTTAAAAATATTAAAAATGTTTTGGGTTGCAGGAATTTGAAAACAGGCCACAGCAAGTTGTGCACCACTGATCTAGGGATTATGATATTATACAGAAATATCTTATGGACTCTTGCTATATATGATATTCATTGCAAATATTTCAATTTGTTATTCAAATGTCATTTCTAATTAAGAATAATAAAACTTTCGAGTTTTACAATTTATATTATTACCTCTTGTGGGGAGTAAATAAAATGTTCACAAGACATTCAATGGGTGGCCTCATCTCAAACATTTTATTGGGAGAAGAATAGGGTCCTTTGAGGTAGAGGGACAAGTTATCTCGATTCGATCTATTGGGGTTTTTATGTAACATGAATAATAAAAAGATTTTTTTTTTCATATAAAATAAGAAAACTTTTTAAAACCTTTGGGAGGACAAATCCCTCTCATATGAGGTTACAAATGCAACAAAATTCAATTCTCTCTCCAAAGTTTAATTATCTAAATGAATGCCAGTTTTTATGCATATTTAAAAATACTTCAATTTTTTTGAACTCTATTTTTGAACCCCTTTTAAAAATACTTAGATATTTTTGCACGGACGGAGGAGTGAGGAATTGGCTCAATGATATATAAGATCCTAAAGAAATATAATTTTAAAGTTTGTTTTATAAGGTGGAGATTTGGTTTTGTTCTTTATTTATTTATTTTTTTTATTTTCATTTTTTTTAATTCACAAATTTTTTTTAAATTTTTTCCAGAAGAAAATATGTAATTATTTAATGAAAAAATAAATATTTGGTGGGGAATAAATAATTCTTTAAAACTTCTTATATCACCTTACATCTTTTATATGAATATTCATTCAAATAAAAATTTTATTTCTAATACCAAATTTTAAGATATAAAAATTTTCCACTTGTCTTTTCTATTTTGGCATTGAGGAAGTTAACAAATGTTAGATATGATTAACATGAGGGACTATCTATTAACATTACGTAAAATAAATAATTATGCATTTGTTCCCGAATCAACCTCATTAAAGTAAATACACAAAAAAAAGTATATTTTTTTACAATAATACTAGGCCCAAAAAAAAACAAAGAATATTACAAATTATATGAAAAATGAAATAGAGTTTAATAAAATAAATTCTAGAAATATATAAATGATTTTAAAAATAAAAATCTAATTATAAAAATAAATATAGGTATAATTATGGAAGTTTCCTCTTTCTTCAGGAATTTTTCCTGAAATCCTCTTATTTTTGATTTGATGCATAATATTCAATGCAAGATAAAAATTTTCTAAAAATGTAGTTATATTTTTAGGTGTTGTGAAAATTTTAATGGGAAAGCATGAAATCTCACCCCAGACCAGAGTATATTTTTACAAAAATTTCATATTCCTCAAATCAAATGAAAACATTTATTAAAAAAATATTATAGAGTGGGACAGGCCCTTGTACGAATAGTAAATATAAAAAATATTCAATATATATTTTGTAAATTCCAAAACTTATACATGATATATATATAAACCTATATATAGCTGAATATAAAAAGAAAAATATTATCTATAGGTTTATATAAAAGTTTTGCATAAAATATATATGGAAAATTAGTTTATGACATGATTGCTAAAAAATTCTATTCCTAAAATTAAATATATGTCCCTCTTCAGGAAGGCTGGACTAAGAAGGGATTTAAATTTCATTTATTAGGATAATATTCTTATCTTTTATAATATAATTGAAGTAAAGTATTTTTATATAAAAATGAATAAATTGAAACAAATGAGTTTTGACCTTAACTTGGAATTTTCTGAGAAATTTGGTAATTTTATTTTTTAAATGATGGAAATATTCCACTTTAAAACAAATTTTTTAGAATAAATTTAATGAATCAGAAAATGAGAACTATGTCTAAAAATCGGATAAAGCGAAACAAGCTTAAATAGTGAAATGTAATAACATTGTTCGGCTTGTATCTTTTTAAATTTTTTGTTATCCTCTATAAATACCAAAACTCAATAAAATGCAAACCGTTTAAGTAACAAATTTAAATTAATTTAATTTTAAAGTTACTAGATACTTTATAAAAATGATCAAATGAACTTAATGGGTAATTGAAACCAGTCTTTTCCAAACAATGGAGCGCGCTCCACTATAGATAGTGATTTGACTTTAGGTGTTGCGGAGAACCATTTGTATCAGAGCAAAAAAAATTTTAGAGCGAGAAAAATTTGGTTGAGCAAAAAGGGTACCGAAGAAAATTAATTATTTTCTAAAAATATATTGGGATTTTTTTATAAAGTACCTAATGGCATTATTTTTCAATTAAATTTGATATTTAAAAAATCTGCATTTGTTTGAAAGGTTTTCAATAAGAGTCACCAGGTAGTAAATTTGTTCCAACAAATATATATATTAACTTTATCAAACTGCCTCCTAACTTTAACTAATCCCGAACTGTAGGATGTATACATGGGTAGAATGTAAAAATGTTACTATTTTCATTTCTCGCATGTGTCGTACAGTTCAGGATTAGTTCATGTATTTTTTGGAATAAACCTAATATTAGTTATTTTTGTCCTTTGAGCTTCAATTTGAAACTCTTTGTTTCAAACTGGTTTGCAATGCATTTAAGCTTGTTACTTTTTTGGAGTCCTAATATTTTATGCTTTAAGAAAATAAAGTTTCAGTTCTCAAAATATGAGGATGAAATTAAAAAGTTATTTAAGTGAATGACTAGATGTTATTATGTTTTTTTGAATGGGGTTGCTGGAAAAAGTTTCTCGCCTCTTAATAGAAGAGATCACGAGAACTTTCGTAAACAGACAACAGAGTTAATTATATAATAAATGATGGCACCTGAAGAGTTGATTAAGATTGAAGAGATAAAAGAAGATTTAAGAGAAATAGATTTAAGAACACATTTATAAGGAATTCTTGAGGAAACCTTAGAGTATAAAAAAAGGACCTAATTTTTTTTTTTTTTAAATAAAATTGAAATGAATTTAAATTATATCTTATTTAAAAACTAACTAAATTTAGAAATAAAAAAAAATTGAATGTTTTTGGTTGGCCGGCTAGAAATAATTTCCTTCTAAAAAAAGAAAATTATAATTAAAATATAGTCAAAAATAAATGTTAGTAAATTATACTCTAGAGCTCACAGCCATTTAAAATAAAATTTAAAAAAAGAAGCCGACTATTAGCGAACTCATAAAGAATAAAATTTCTTTAAGCCCTTTTCAATAATAATGATAATAATATTATGAATAATTTAATAACTTCTTTTTGAGAATTATTTTTTACCTTTAATTTTAAAACAATAATTGCAATTTTCATCGAAAAAATCAGCACATTGAAATTTAAGTTTGTACATCTGGCAAGGTCACTGTGAAAGCGTTTAAAATTAGTATTTGACTTCATAATAGGCTGTGAGCCTTTCAACGATTAAATTTCATTATTAATTTATTTATTTACCTCTTCTTATCTGATTGAGACAGGCCAACATACGGATCATAAAAGATGCAGGTACGGTGATTGTATCTTTTGTCTCTTCAAGCATCACTTCATTTCGTTTGGTTAACTAGTTTTAAAATAAAAAAAAAAATTATACTAATATAAGACTTAAAAAAAAATAATAAATTGAAAATTTTTCCCATTTAAAAAAAAAAATAAATTTCATCGAAAAAGAAAAATTAAAAAAGTTAATTGAATTTATTATTTTTCTTTTTTAATATTTATAAATTAATATTTCCATATTCAAATGTAATCTTTAATTATTATTATAGAGTGAGTGATTGTTAAAGTATTAGAGTGGTGCAAAAAAAAAAAGTAATAATCGCTCTCAGTGGCGTAACTAGGAGGAACGCTTCGCCTCGGGAATCGAGAAAGGAGGGGGATAAACAAATAAAAATTGCGTCAAGACTGAGGAAAGACAAAGGGCAGTGATACTAGAGTGGAAAAACTAGCTATGCCACTGTACGCTTCAACTTATTTAATAATTTTTTTTAAATTGTTGTAGGTTATAATAGGGAAGTTTCAATCAGAGCTTAAACCACTTAATTATTTATGAGGTATTAATCGAACGGCGCAGATCCCAAATTATTTTTTCAATAATTTGACTTTCCTTTTTATTGCTCAACAAAATTTTTTTCTCGACCAGTTCTAATTTTGCCTATTTTTATTTTGTCTATCTCCCATCTAGGTATGTTGTTTATTTCAAGACAAATACTAAATAGTGATCTTTTCTATCACAGATCCTGATAATAAACACTTTTTTATTTTAACAATAATAAATAAAATTAACAAGAATTTGGAATTTTTGTTAAAATAAAATAAAAATAAAAAATATTTGATCGATAAGTTTGAATAGTACTGATATACTAATAAGTATGATCAATACTCAAGTTGAGAGACAAGAGAAAGTAATTTTCATTTTTCTCCTAGTAGCTTTTTTTTTTAATTTATAAAAATATTTTAATATTTCTGAAATTAAAAATTTTGTTCTATATAACTTTATATAAATATATAAACTAAAAATTGATTTTCTCTAAACTTATTCCAAAACAAATTCATATAAAAATATAAAATATTTATCTTTTTTTTTTAAATAATATTATTAAATAAGAGTTTAGTAAATAATAAATCCTTTTCCACTTGTCCCCAAACAGGTTTCAAACCATTTTATGCATGTTCATTTTGTTTGAGCATTCGGCTGCATAGTATGCCTTTAAACCAAGTGCGAAATACCTGATATTTATTCATCTCTTTCATCATCAATGAAAAAAATTAATTAAAAAAAAGATAACTTACTACTTGAGCCATTTCCAGATCAAATACAGATTCTTCTTGAAGAGGAGCCCAAAGTTTAACATCATAATCAATGCCACTTGTTGCTAAAAGAGGTTCTGTAGGATGAGGTTGAAGACAATTCACGACATGATGATCGGCTTCTAATAACATCACTAATTTTGCTGTTTCCCGATCCCAACAAAAGACATGACCGCAATCAGATCCACTGAGAATATGCCGGTCCCCCCAGAAAGTGGCTTCCTTAATCATGGTTCTAAAAGAAGATTTAATTAAAGAAAAAATTTATTATTATTAATATTTATTAAAATATATATTTTGATTAAAAAATATAACCTTGCATTTCGATGCCCTGTAAATTTTTGTTTTACAATTGGATGAATTCGACATTTATCATCAAACATCTGATCTTTATCATAGTCGGCTACAACCATTGAATCCATAGCTTCGTCTATTTGGGAGTCATCATACCTTAGGATATAAAAATAAAATTAAGTAAATTATAGTAATTCTGCTTGATCCAACTGTTAACCTTTCTTAAATAAAACAGATTTTATTAGGAACAGAATTTTTTTTGACGTTTATTGTTATACAAAAAAACAACCCAGAGCAAAATATGAGTAAGAATTTTGAAATTAAGTTTCTCGAAATATTTTTAATGCCACCAGCTTTATAATTTGTTCTAAAACTTATGCATGAAGTAATCCAAGATGGAATGAAAGATGAACACTACTATATTATCCAAAACAGTAGAAGCATATGATCCACTTTTATTGTTCTCTAATAATATGTTTTACTTTTAAGTTAACATTTAGATCTTGTATAAACATTGATTTTACCTAGTGGGTGAATGGTTATCTTCGTCATCAGATTCTTCACTGAATCCATGAAAAACTCGAAAGTCTTCTCCATCTGAAATATAATAAATAAAATTAATTTTTATTCGCATGAAAATTATAAATAATATAAGTTTATTAATTTAAAACTAAGCTCATCTGATCCCACCAACAAACTTAACCAGCCTATATTTTATGATAAAAATTAATCCCAAATGTAAAATTTTAATTATAAAACCTCTTAGTGAAGGGACCTAGATATGGTCTAGCTCCACACACTCATTGAACAGAACCTAAAGATATCACATTCAATAAAAATTTGATTTCACTCTTTGAAAAGGGAAATAATATTATAATCAAAAGACCTTCATCTTCTTCTTCAATGTTTTCGGAACTATGAGAAGTTTGTTCTTGAGACGTATCTAATGGATTTGTGTCATGACTTGGACCAGGGATAGGACTCGAATCTTCATTTTCTCTTTGGGTATCTAGCGATGCTGATAACTCTGGAGAATGCATTCCTTCGGCTACATCAAGACGAATTTGTCCAGTACTTGAACTTTGTTCAGAAAATGTTAAATTCACAGCAGGTTCTGTTCCATGACTAAAATAAAAAAAATGAATTAAAATATCTAAATTTTTACTAAATAAATAATAAAAGTTAAAATTTTATGAAAATAGTAAAATAAATTATTTTTACCGTTCAATGAAACCAACACGAAGAGTTGTCAATTGGTCATGAATTTGAGAAAAGTTCGGATCCGTAGGTGCATCCGATTCAATTTCTGAATCAGAATGAGATTCTACAGGTGAAATATTATTTGTTTGTGAAGTTGAGGCAGCTGAAGTACTGGCAGTGTTGCTTTGAGCAGTATCTTTATTCTGATTTTGATTTTGAGAAGATGATGATGAAGTTGTTGTCATCTGAGAAGTTTCTGGCGTTTCTGTATGAAGCGTTAGAGATGCAATATTTACTTCTCTGGATTGGTTCGCAGACGAAACCTCCTCTCCTGGTTGAACTGGTGATTCTCTGACAGGCGCGGATTCTCTAACAGGCACTTGGGCTATCACAAAAACCAAATCTAAAATGTAAAAATTTTATTTATTCAAATTCCATTTTTAGCGCTTATCCTAATAGTTAACTTTTCATATTAAAATAATAATATTTATTATTATATGAAATGTATTTATTTAGTCAGTTTTTTCAATATAATGTTCAGGTTTTCAACTGAAAAAAAAAACAGGCAATCAAGTTGCAACACTTTCTCACCCTTTTTTGCTATCGCATCAAATCATCTGGAAATATAAGATGACCTCTTTACAACCCAATCGAATAGGCATGTCATATCAAATTGATTTTTATTTTTTTGAGTTATTTGTATAAATAAATATCTTAATTTAAAATATTATATTGCCTACCAATTAATATAAATAAGGACGAAGTCTAAATGGCTTCAGGTCTCAGATGCCAAAAGACGAAAAAAAATTAAATTAAAAAAAAAGTCAAACGGATTAAATAAAATTTCAGAGTTTTCTCTCTATGATGATGACCTATGTTAATTATCTTATACCCTTCCTTTTTTGGAATAAATCCGCTGTCATTCAGCGGATTGTTATGAAAATTGTTCCAGAGCTGAAGACAAATATCTTAATTATTATCACCGAAAAGTTTTGGCACAGTGGTGAGAAAATCGCGGTGCACAATAAATGTTGGGGGACGCCCTCTGCCGACCGAGTGCTTCAATTTTTAATATGTTCTTTGCCACTCCTAGGCCTATAAATTTGTTAAGTTTAATCCTTTTCCTATGATTGGTTCCAGAGATATAAGCCAAAATAAAAGCTACTTACACATACTCATATTAATATTTGCATTTTTGGGGTCAAATTTTTTATGATCATAATACTTTCCCCTTACTATTATATAGTGGGAAAGTAGAAATGTGAATAAAGAGGAAAAGTTTTTAGGTACCAAAGCTATTTTCGTCTTAAGATAGAAAGTTTTGAAAAGGAGTGGAAGTTGAGTTTTTTCATAAATAAGTGCACATACTCATTACTTCGCAGAAAAAACACGTTGCCTTCTGCTCCGAATGTAGTTGAGCTTAATGTGGGCAGGGCATAAGAAGCTGGAAGCTTAGAAATTGATCAAATTAAATGTAAAATTTCCCTGCAGTATTTTAATTATATTATAAAATCTAATATAAACATCTAATTATAAAATGAGAATAAATTGAATGCACCGTGACGATTGATTTGAAAACTTTACCTTCAGTTTGGTTATCATTATCTTGGTCCATAAAAACTTGCTCATCCAAAGGAGCAGATTCACTTCTTGGAATCTCATCTTGATTAGTAGGGGGGTCAATTAAATGTTGATCATCCTGTTCACCATCTATTGATGCATCATCATCACCAGCTCCGCTCAAAGCAGCTCGAGTTGCAGGATCATTCAACATTCTTGAAAGAACATCGGTCATCCGTTGCATGAGGGTGGCATGAAGGGTTGGCCGAGCTTGAGCAACTTCTGCAAGACAGACAGAGGGATCTGCCAAGGTCATTGTGGGTAAAAACTATTTTGTTCTTGGGAGGGTAGGGTGTGGGCAGGACTGGGTTACTTGGCGGGGCCTAAAATCTACGTTGTTACGTGACGTGGCGAGACGCGTCAGTGACAGAGCGAGATCGCGCTGCTATAGTTGATAAGTGGTCACTATAACTATCTGATTTTAGTAACTATTAAAAAATAAATTTAATAAAAAAGAAGGTGAAATTAGTAATGTTATTCTGTAGGCCGCCATCATTTTGACTTTTAAGAATTTTTAAATTCATTGAGACTTATAATAATAAAAATTTCCTGACTGTAGATTTTTAAAGTGATTGAAGAGGATTGAGCCAAATGAAGATATAAATAAAAAAAATACATGAAGACAGCCCGGCCCAGTGAAAACATCATCTCGCAGGCAGCCACCAATATATAAACAGAGAAATATAGAGAATATAAAGTGTAGCCTTGCTAAAGAAATAATATTTCTTTCTTAGATATTGATGACCGTGAGATGTTTTCACTGGGTCTTGGTGTAACGGTAGCATAATCGCCATAAAAGTGGATTGTTCAAGTTCGGGAGGTACCAACATGCCCAGTCAAAACAATCATCTCGAACTCACTTATTGATTTATAGTCCCTTGGAGTATTGTTTTGAAAACCACCACCTTTTTTTGTTTATAAGTGAGATATATATAGTTGGGCAGATCAATTTGTGAAGGGGTTCGGAGAAAAAGAAAATCAGCCACTTTTCTCACTATAACACCACTTTATTCAGCAAATATTTCGGCCAGCATTACGTCGGCCATCCTCAGTGCCACATTGTGATAATTTTAGTGAACCTGCGTCCTGATATAAAATATTCTTCTCACCTCTCCAAGAATATTATATATACCTAACGAACGCAGATTCACTAAAATCATCATAATGTGGCACTGAGAATGGCCGACGTAATGCTGGCTGAAATATTTGCTGAATAATGTGGTGAGAAAAGCGGCTGGTTTTCTTTTTCTCCGAACCCTTATTCAAACCCCTATTATACAAAAAACATCCTTTTTGAGCTGAATCCTCCCCATTTGCTTTATATTTATCTTTAAATGATTAATTTAAATTTTTTAATAACTTTTCAATGCATATTAACTTCTATTCCTCTTTGCCAAAGATCCTGGCGGCGTTCCAACGAGTGTGTACTAGATTTATTTCATAAAATCTATTTATAATTGATTTTTAAACCTATGAGTGAGATTTGAACCTCCTTTTCACGCTGGATGAATTCCCTAATAATAAATCACATAAAAAAAAAAGTGAAGAAAAATATTAAAGTGTCAAGTAAAAAATAAATTTTTTAATGTTATATCACATAAATTTAAGTTTCACTAACATTTTTATTTATTTATTCATTAGAAAATACAGCAACTCATAGTCGAAAATAAAAATAACATTTCTAATATCTGAATAATTTTCTTAATTTCTATCATTAATCAGATAGCTAGTAAACCAGACTTAATTCAAATATAGAGAAGCTATCCCGGCGGTGTATAAAATATTTTCTTTCTCAGAAGACGAGATCGGAAATAATTTGAATATTAATAGAGTGAAAATTTAGAATTAACGATTTGATATCGGAGAGAAAATATTTAATAAGTGTGTGAATGTGTGTGTGTGTGTGGGGGGGGGGGGGGGGGGGGTTGGGGGGTGTTTTTGGCGGCAAATAGGGGGGGGGGGAAGCCAAAAA
>JAAAKE020027682.1:0-10089 GCA_010014785.2 Anisolabis maritima | reverse complement strand
TAGTGGGGTCTATACGGTCCAAATGAAATGAAAAATGAATTAAGTTTTAGTTTTAATGAATTAAAAAAAATTTCTATATGTATCCTATATATAAATAACTCTAATACAAAACAAAACACACTTTTATCAGCTAGGGAATAAACTAATCAAAATGAGATTTGAGTGTGATCCCTCTGTTCTTTTTTTGCCTGTTATCCTTTTTCTATTCCAAAAGTTTTTGATATTTTAATCAAATTGAGAAATCCATTTGTTGTTTTCAAAAAATCAATCGCTACTTATATAGTTTATCTGGATGGCAACAATTCCTGGATAATGTGAAGCAGGAAGTTTATATATAGACTCAGGATATTTCAAGTTAATTTGGATGACGAAATTTAGAATATAATTTTTTTATATTTTATCTTAATGTTTTTTAAATTTTTAAAATAAATTAATTAATAATCTCAATCATTAAGCAGATAGATTCATTTAATATATATTTATGTTATTAAATGTCAAAAAGAAGAGGGAGGATACACTAAAGTCTATTGTTTTTTGATAGTAATTATATAATGGTAATGGGTTACTCTGCTCCTTGACAAACCAAGGACCATCCCCACTCAACCTTAAATATTTAATTCTTTAGTAATTAATAATTAAACATTTTTAGGATTTTGTAGTCTCTTTATTCTTTGGCTATTAATAATATGAATTAAATTAACCTCATTAAGATTCAGATTTCTTTTCTCTCTCATAATCTTAAATAAAGATTCTTTCATAAAAAATACAAGATGATTAAGTCTGTGTACCCATTCAAAAATATTCGACCCTGCTGATTTAGGACTTTGTGTTTGGAATATTAAATAATTAAACAGATAATTCCTTCCTCTTATTGGGCCGTTATTAAATTTTATTATATCCTTTATACATAACTTCAAAGCGGTTTATAATTTTACCACAGATTCCGTGAAAAGTAAATCGCGAAAGGGCGTTTGATACCAAAGAGTTAAGAGGCCTCTAAACCAAGCAACCGACCCATTGGCATAAAACACACGAGTCAGTTCGATTCCGAGATATGCACCGGCGGGGGCGGAGTTGTTGTTGTTGTTGTTCTACAAATAAATGGAGATTTAGCTAATTGAGGGGGAAAACAAGATGTTTCTAAGTGGGGTGGGGAACGGTAATGAATTTAATCGTGGAAAACCACATTAGCCATTATTTAAATGAAATTAGTGAAGGAAAAAAATTTTGCAAATAGTAAATTCTATCATTCGAAATGAATTCAAAAAAGGTTTGATAAAATTGTAGAATTACAAAAATACAAAGTTGATATAATTTCTCACGTCCTTTTTTATTTACCCTTTATTTATTTTATAATCAAAAGTTCTTTTTTTGAATTAATATTACTAGTACGTGTATTATCCGATTAAAAAATAATAAATGGGTGACATGTAATTACGAACAAGTATTTTTCGTGAATTTTTTTCAAAAAATAAATAAATAAATATAAAAGTAAAATAGTGAAGAAAATGTATATTTGTAGGGTGGTATTATTAGTAAAATAGAAACCGGAATTTTTTATCGATAAGGGAGGCCAAGAGAAATTTCTTATATGTTTTGTGTTTAGAGAAGGGCAGTGGTTTCCAAACTGTGATACCAGTACTCGAGTGCTGAGTGCTGAGCTACCGGTAGTGAATAAAATAATAAGAAAATATATATTATGTATAAAATTTCGTTCTTTTTTCAAAAAAAAATTTAACAAGCAAGCTGAACGCAATCCTCTCCTAACCGGTACTTGAAGCCAAAAATTTAGGAATCATTGGAGAGGGGCAAGGAATTTTGGAAAAGTTTTTAACCAAAATTAATTATTAATCTTATATATAAAAATGAATCTTTCTTTCTTTATTTGTTTTTTATTTTTTTTTTTATTTAAGAAAACCGTATCTGTTTCTATGGTTACCTAAAAGCATAATGTATATTTAGACGTAAAAACTCCTGTAATTTCAATGCCATAATTACAATTTATGTAATCCAAAACACAAATATAATAATTTATATGTAAATATTTAATTTTAACTAAATACAATAAGTGATATCAAACTTTCAATTGTGTTCATTTAATCTATATATATACTCAAATCTAGCAATAGCGAAGCATTGCCGGGTCAGCTAGTTAATAATAAAATAACATTCACAAGGAAGTACTATTTTATTGATTCTTTCCCCATCGAAAACGCCCCTCTCGAAAAAAAATATAGGAATACATATCTTACTCAATATATACTTTATCTGTGATTTTGATCTTTTTTCTAATTACCCAAAATGATTTTGTCAAATTGCTAGAAAATATAGCGTTCTTTCATATTTTATTTATAAATTTTCAAAAGTGTGAGTTCTGGGAATCCGAAAGTACGATTTCTCTGATTAGGCAAAATAAAGGAACTTGCAATAACTTTTTTTCATCAATTAACAATTAATTCTTTAGTAAGAAAATGTAATGATGTGTCATATGTAATAAGTAATTTAATACCTTCATTATTAAAATAAATAAACTGCGTTTATTGGTCATTTGCATGTTGAGCTGCTATCAAAATAATGATGTGTAAATTCAAAGAGTCCGGGTTCAATTCCCTAGAGAGTCATAGTTTTTCATATTTATGAACTTATAAATTAATAATTTTTGCTATTTTTGCTCGAGTGATATATCAACATATTTATTTGCATATATTCATATTTAATTATATTAATTATTTCAATAAATTAAAAGTAATAAAGAATTACAACTTTCAGTAAAATTATAAAATATTAAAGAAAATGTCAGTTTGACCTTAAAACTTAAGTTAAATAAATATAAAAGATCTCATATCCTTATTTTGGACGGCCAAATTGTTCTCTGGGTCCACTCTTGTGTAAAGAGTGCAGTTTGTGCTTAGCCATTAAAATCGCATTGTTTGGTTTGATTAATATCTTCCCTTCCTTATCTATGAATCAGTCGTTAACATATATTTGTAGAATAAAAAACTTTATTTATTTTTTTAATCATATTAGATTTACTTTAGAATATTAATGAAACTTATCCAGCCAGTTCCACACGTTAGGAAATAATAATATGAGGCCACAAAAATAGCATGGTAGCATGGTAGTAAAAGAAACAAAATTTTCTCCACGGAATATTAATAGTAGACTCGGGAGCTTAGAAATCTCAATTATTATTTTCGCTTGGAATTTTTTATGCATCTCTTTTTATTTTTTATTAAATGAGATGGATTAAATAGAAAATTCTTAATTCAGTTAGAAAGTTTAATTGAATTTTTTTAAATCTTGACATGAGCAGAGAGGAAATTATTTTCTCTGTGCAGATTTAGCAGCTAATTTTTTTTCCCGATGAGCATTTACCACTCTTTTGCCTTGCAACACCCAATAGCCATCCATATATGAAAGATGAACTGGGAATTTATTTGGAAACCGAGATGGATCTAATCGGAATTCGATCCCAGAGCCATTCACCAATCAGTCATTTTGACACCATCAAAAGGTGTGCGTGGAAAGAGTTCATGAAATTCAAATATTGGAAAAATACAAAAAAAAAATGGATACTTCTAATTGGTGGAAAAATCTAAAATTTATATTTAAAAACATTAATCATATATATCGAATATATGATTTATTAAATTATATTTAGGACATAAATAATAAATGAATTAATCCTTGTTGATGTATTTTACTGTTATATTACTAACCGGATTTACTATAATAAATCCATATTTATATTCTAATTTTATAGAAATAGCTATAATACTTTTTGTTCGAATTCATTATGTAAAATTTATTAATTGACAATTTGAAAAGCTCTCTTTTTCTTTTTAAAAAATTATATATTGTAGTCTATATCATTTATTAATTATGGATAATTTCATAATAAAAGTTAAGTTGTGTTGTAAAGACAAAACAATGTTTATGACATGTATCTATTTGAATTAAATAGAGAATGTATTAAGTAGACTCCGCCCTTCTTTATTTATATTAATTGGTAGCCAAAATATTAATATAATGTTAATAAATTTTTGTCGCTCAGGACAGAAAGCGAACCACTCAAACAAAATCTCTACATCTGCACCAAAGTACAGGATTGAATTTATTTAATGTAGCCTCAGATGCCGAAAATAAAAAAATTTTTAATATAATATATATTTTCCTCTCTCCCACTAATCCCACTAATAGAAACAATTATTTTCTTTGATTTCTCCAATTTTTTTTTTAGGGAAAAGCCTTTAATTATTGGCATTAACCCCTCAAATCCAAGCTAAAAAATCATTTCTGATTAGGGTGCAGTGAATCGTGCACTGTTGGCACACACCAAAACTCTTTGCCGGATTCTAACTCTTAGTAGCTAATACCCGGTGATTCTATTTGAGAGTGAAAAGCCCTTCACCTCTCTACTCCCTCTCTCCACTGACCGAATCAGCCTATTTAATCAAAAAAAAAAATCTATTTTATAAAAGAAATTATTGCTTTTCATTTAGAACTTAAATATTTCATATATAGGTGAGAGAAAGTAAAAAGGAAATGATTTTTTTTTTAAGTAAATAAAAAATAAAACTAAGTAAAGTCATTATTATTATTTGAAAAATATCATTTGTTTTCTACTGTCACTGAGAGACTTTGTTCAGTCGAGCTGAAAAATCCAATCGGACTGTGATTGATACATAAAATATAACATGTTGCATGACCTAACAAAAGAATCGATATGCATTTAATGCTTCATGTTTTTGTTCTCCAATTTAGTCTCTGATGCATGCTGATGTTGATGTTGTTACTACCACACAAAACATTCAAATACAACCATACTGCTTCATATTCTCTTTTTGCCTTTTTTTGTCTTCTAATTGAGTTATATCTTAAATGAAAAACCAAATAATATTGCTGGAGTTTTAGGTTTATTGGCCAATAATTTAAAATCGATTTTAATCCTTTGTCAAAAATGAAGAGCATGCTATATAGGACTTTAAAAAAATACAATCGTCCTGTTTGTAAATCTAATTAAGAGAAAGAATATCAGTAATATAATAGAAATTTTATAATTTATCTAAAGAAATCTAATTGACTTATTAATTATTCCCAGGATCTGAAAGGAAGTTTGGAAATTATAGCTATTTAGGAAGCGATTCCAGAGAATAATTTTTTTGGTTGGGGGAACGATCTCTCAATTAGAGAAAATCTTAAATCTGAAAACACCCATCCTAGAATATAATTTGGACTATTTAATACTTTATTGAAAAAAAATTATATGATAATTACACTTTTGTTTTTGCTACTTTTACGAAGTAAGTAACTATTTATTCATAAGGGATCCCTATATAAATTTATGTAGCCAACACAGGATATTTTCCTTTCACGGGAACTGATATAAAGTAAATGCTTTTTATATCGATAATATAAAAAATTTTAGCTAAAATTTCAACAAAATAATTTTAATGGATAAAAAAACGAAATGAAATAGCTAAAATAACAATTACCAATAAATTGTTACACACTTTAATAATATTTGTGAAACTTTTTATCACTAGTAATTAGTATTATTACTTTATTTAAATTGATGTTATATACGACTTTTCATCAGAAATTCCGAATTTTCCCAAAACCTCATTTCTGCAAACTTTTTAACGTTTGAGAATGGCTTTATGGTAGAAATTGGAAAAACTAACGATATTGATTAAATTTATTGTACATATAATAAATTAGATAATCTTTATGAAGTATTCATTATGAAGTAATCATTTCCCACTTCAAAATAAAGTGGGATTTAAAGAATCACATAATCCCCCACCCCCGTGACCGAGGGGTTAAAGATACAAACATTGATAATTTTAAAAGCCGAAGGGTGTGGGTACGGATCCCAAACTGTCCGATTGAAATTTATTTTAATTGGATACCAATTGGTATAAATAAATATGTCTGGATAACAAATATCATAAATAATATAATTGTGATTATTTAAAAGTGTTTAAGGCCTTAGATGTCGAAGTCTAAAAAACAAAAGTATCCCATAGAAAAGATAGGACAACTCGTCATGGTAACAAAATATAAAATTTTTTGTCCCTATGTTTGATGATAAACCAGATTTATATCCCAATTAATTTTTTTCTATAATTATAAATATTTTTCTATGGAAATAAACAATTGCTGGCACCACTCTTTCACGGGAACTGATATAAAGAAAATATATCTACACAAAGATCAGATCAATCATTTTTGCCTAATTAGTAGTGTGATGTGCTCTTATCACACCAGATTTTTTCCCCTTTGTGCGTAATAGGTATAATTTTATTTTTTATTAAAATTTTTTAATTTTTTCTTCACTTTTTTGATTTTCTTTAATTTGCAACAAAACTTTCTTTTCAAAGATAATTATCATTTATGAGAAGCTAAAATATTATATATAAGCCTACCATATTTCTTCTTCTGATCTAATTTAATTTTTTTAATTACTCAAAAGTTGCAACTCGTTATTTGGGGTTTAATTAATAAACAGTTAATAATTGTTCTTTCAAAAGTTTTACATTTTATAAAAGAAATGAGAGTCGGAACGATATTTTAATTTTTGTTCATCATCTCGAATTTTTTTTCCCCCACTCAGAGTTGGGACTATTTTAGAGTAGATTGCAAAAAACGAAAACGTGACTCGTCTATTTAATTGCTTTTTGTTTTTAGCACTATAAGTAAACGCTCAATTCACTTTTTTTTAATGAAATTAATCGAATCAACCTATATTTTTTTAAAAGTTTTTTTCTTCACCTTCATTTTTTTAAAGCTAAGCATCTCAAAGACCCCTTCTATAGGCTAAGTCTGACTAGACAATATTTTCCTCTGTTGTATAAATGCATTAAAAATTTCATGAAAAGGCCAGAAGTTTGTATTTGAAATATCTCAACTAGAGAGCTAAAAAAAACTGAACCTAAACGAAAGGATCTGTCAAACGATGACAGGTCAATAGGTCGTGCTTATGGCTGATAGAAGGACATCTGGACGAGACGAAAGCATCATAATTTGTCTCTCTGTTTTTTACAAAATAATAAAGGTACAGAGTTTTGGATAGGGATTTTTTCCCTATTTTTATAATATATAGGCGTTCATAGGAATTACTCATTAGACGTTGAGTGTTTCACTACAGATTTTTCGGGTTTTATAGTCAATTTTCTAATCTTTGAATATTTTCATTTCTGATTATATTAACAAACCAATGAACAAATATAATGATTTCATCTTAAATTTCCTTAGCTTTTCTCCTTTTATATTTTTTCTTTCTCAATTTCCAGCTGTTTTGAATGCGTTAAGAAATTCTGCAAAAGAGAAAATAGAAAAAAAAATCATAAAAATGGCAGTTTAATTCAAGCTCAAGGGTGTTACTTTATATATAAGTAGGCATGTATAAAAAGGGCGAAAAAAAAGAAAGAGAGAAAAGAGAGTGCATATATACAAAATCTCCTCTGTACGTAGAATAAATTCCGGAGTGGAAGTACATTTGAAGAACGAGGGTTGCATATTTTTTATTTTATAACCAGAAAAAATGAAGTCTCACAAATCAAGAATCTTCTTGACTCTTGGAATATTTTAAAGCTTAGGCAAGTGAAAAAATCAGGGCTCAGAAATATTGAATAATAATTTCAAAAAAAAAAGAAAAAAAAAAAAAAAATGGCTGAGGTTATCCAAAGATTTTTCATCAAAGTGAATTTATTTTACTATTCTATTTTGAATTTGATTTGATCAGCAAATTTTGATTGAAATCAAATATTTGTAAATTTATTTTTCTTCCTTTTTTTTTTTTTGGAAAAATTTTTTTAGAAGGAACATTAAAAATTCCTTATCAAATTTCTTAAGGTTTGAAATTTTATCCAATAACTTGCCTGCCCTTCGATGATATCTAAGTATAATTAAGTTTCGGAAACTTTCCCTAAGAAACTTCGAAGCAAAGAAAAAATTCACCTTTTATTAACTTCTAGGTACAAAATCAAAATATTAAAACTAAGTTTCTTCTTTATTTAAATAAAAATAATAAAATGGGTAAGTAGCACTTTTTAAACAAGAGAATGAGTAAAGTTTTTTTTTTTACAGTATATTTTTATCTTTCCTATAATATTATTATGGAGGAAGTATTGAGACCACAAAAAAAAAATCGATGTAGAGATTTCAACGGAAATATCCATTTTAAGGACTTCTTAGACCAAAAAGTGAGTCTAAATATGTTCTCTCTGTGTTTGTATGCCTGGGGATGAACAAAATATCTATAAAATCTATAAAACTTGAAATTGATATTTAAGCTAGATTACTCACACCCCATGCAACTGTTCACTAAAATTGATCAACTGGCACTGGTACTTTAATTCAGTACATTTTTATCATTATTTTAACTTTTATCTAAAACTTATTCCACTAATATGCCTATAGTAAAAAGTCGCTTCTAGACACGACAAAAATATACAATTTTTTCTAAAAAATTTTTAATTCTATATATTTGTAAATAAATTCAAACAACACGATTGGATTAACCTGAGTAGTCAACTTTACTTGTCATTTACTAACAAATAATAGTGTGGTAGCCAGAAAGAAGATCAGCCGCAAAGATCCCTATTGACAAGCAAGGCAAGTTGCGCTGAACCTTGGATGGGTGGCCTCAAGGAAGAAGGCAGTTACACGCCAGCGAAACTAATTTTTCTATCTATATGATTGTATATAAATTAACAAAGACATATACACAGATACTGTGATATCATCCCATGGATTCAAGGGATTTCAAAATACATTTTGGTAATTTAAGCTCTCAATTCTCATTTTTTTTTTACGATAACCTTTGCAAAGTTAATAAAAATAAATTATAAAATAGTTTATTTTTAATATTAATATATACAATGTTTTTCTTTTTGTTGTATTTACATATATATTCGCTACCGTTTTAAAAATGCACTTTTAATTTAAGGATTATTAAAATAAATTTACTATATATCCATATGGCCCCCTAACCAAATAAACTCATTGTTCTTTTTCTTTAAATTAATATTTCACTTTCGATTTTTCTGTAATATTTAATTCGTTCTGAATAAAGAATTATAAATAGTCTAGGCGATTAGAAATTAATTTAATTTGCAATGCTAACACATAATATCGTTATATTTTAATTAAATCTAATAATTATAATAAAGCTTTAAAATATAAATGGAGTAATTTAATTAAGTAAACTTGAAATATAATACATAAGCAAATATTATATTAATAATTAACACAACAGTTCATATAATTAATCAAATTTAATAATCAACATATCTTATTGTAAAAATCTGTTAATTCGATTATTTCAAAAAGAGGCCGTTCAAAAAATATTCCAAACATATTTTACCAATCTCAATGACAGACAACCTGTGAAATTTCAATTGTGGAATTGTATGAGTTTTCATCGCACTAACAAATTAGTCTGGCTGTTCATCAGGTATTTTTCATCCAAATTTATAACTTGCTGTCAGATTGAAAATCGTTGCCATATTTAAATTTTTTAAAGGTTAATTACCCCATACCCCCTAAAAAAAGAAGAAAAAAAATATTAAAATTATTACATAGAGAAAAGGATATTCTTTTTTAAGAGTTCATTTTTTAAAACTCTCCCGAGAAGTCTGAAATTTAGTATATAGTTCCAATGACAACACATTATATTAAGAGGTCGACTCATTTACAGAAATACTTTATTTGCAATAGAAAAGAGAAAAAATCAAAATATCTATTCAACTATTAACTTAGACAAATAAAACTCTTATATAAAATCCTTCTATTCAGCATTTTTTTAGAAAATATCTTCTGTATCTTTTACCAAAAATCTATTTAAAATCCATAAATTAGAATTTCCAGCGATTGCAAAGGCTCTAAAAAAATTTTGTTTGAATTTATAGCTAAGTTGAAAAAATAATAAAGAGGACTAAAATATGTAAAATAAAAATTAAAAAAAAAAAAAAACGCTTTTTTAAATGCACTAAAAAGAGGTCAAACAGTTTTCAAATGTGTTGTAATTTTTGATACTGGGGATTTAGGGAGAGTGATCTGCTTGCTGAATAAAAGAAAAAAAAA
>JAAAKE020027671.1:0-10090 GCA_010014785.2 Anisolabis maritima | reverse complement strand
GGTTACTCCTGGTGTATCGTGCACTGATGGCACACACCATTCCCTATCGCCGGTTTCGGGTTCTCTGACCCATTCCCTGCTCCATTCTAATATTTTTTTTTATAATCTTTTGGTCAGTCAAATGTTTTTTTTTTTTTTGAGGCCATTTAGACTTCGTTCTTATTTATTTTAATTAATTAGTATCCAATATAATTTAAATAATTGTTTATAATTAATTTATTAATAGAACACTTTGTCATTTGCATTTCCACCATATTTAATAAAGAGAAAAATCAGTTTAGGGTTATCAAAAAATAATAAGATTAAAAGCCTAGATTAAATAAACTAATAGAGAAAACTAATTTAATTTAGCAGTACAATAAAAAAAAAGTTTGCTCTTTGCCGAACTCTTTAGTGGCAAAGTATTAGGAGGGTGACAAACCAACGAACGACAAACAAGAGCTACGTTCATAAAATGATGGCTTTATCCGCTCAATTGACTAGAAAAAGATCTTCACATGTGCGGTGCAACAAAACTTACTCTCCTCGTTTCTCCCCCAAATGCTCACACCAACGAACAATAGAGCCATCATTCATAACAAAATCAAATTAAAACCAATCATGAAAATCCATAAATTGCAAATGAATCGTCTATGTGTGTGTGGCGATGGTGATAAAAGGGAGATGTTTGCTAATAGAAGGAGAAGAGCTACTGAGGAAGGGTGCGAGGCCATCGGCCGTGACCGAAACATCCCTTCCCTCTCTTTTTGGTCTACCGACTATCAAATAAACCAAGCGGAAAAAAGAAGGACCATTTTATTTTATGCAAAAGAAGAGGAACAGGTTATTTATTTATTGAGGTGGTGGTAGGGAGAAGAGTTTAACAAATCTCTAACTTGTTTCCAAACGACTATAAAATTGTAATAAAAATAACAAAAAAAAAGGACGAGAAATCAACAAACTTGGGTTGAATTTTTTATTAAAAAAAAAGAATACCTAAGTGTAAAATTAAAATATTTCCGGTTATTTTTTAAAGTTCAAGAACATCTCAGATTGATGCAATTTTTTTTATTAATATTAATTTTAAAGTCATAAAGTTATACTTTTTTAAATTTTACTCTGAATTCTAGTTTAATCAATGATATAAATTCTTAATAGGCATAAAAAATATTTAAGAGATGGAATAACAATATTCGTATTTATATAAGTTAATAAATCCCGAAATGACCTTTTTGAAATAAATATAAAATTTAATTTAATATAAAAATTCCAAAAATGTCAATTTGGCTTGACATTTTAGATTTAACATTTTAAATCTTTAAGATTTTTATTATTTTTTTATAAACTATTATTATTTACAATAGATTAGTTTTTTGATAAGGGATAATTTTAAATAAGGGCAGGCAATAATATTCTGCCATAAAAAAAATTTTCCAATTTGGTATTTAGTCAAATAGTTGATAACAAAAAAATTTTTTTTGTTTAGTAATTTCTAATTTAATTTTTATTTAAAAATTTTTTTTTATCGATAATTTCAAATCTTTCAAACCCCAAAAAAAAAAAATTTTAAGATAAAATAATATAAAAAATTTTCCTTTGAATTTTAATTTGAGATTTTTTTATATTCTAAATTTTTTCGTCTAGTAACTAATCATTTGTTTTACATATTTCATCTTTTTTGAAAGATAAAAAAATTATCTTTCATCATTGACTCACAGTTAGTCGAACTACTAAAAACTAAAAGATATATAAATTTGGAATTTGGTCTGACTATATATGATATGAATAATATGGTGATGTTCATTTTTTACAAACTTAGTTTTTACAAAAAGAATTTCAGACAACTATTTTTGAAAAAATTTTATAAAAAATAAATCGCACTCTATTCCTCTTTGACAATTGAATATTTAATTAAAACTCATTTAAGATTATGTATTCACTTATGGACTCAACTCTTATCACACAGGAAATTATGACTGAAGATGTATAAACATATTTTATCCGAAACGTCTTGCATTTAAAAAGACTAGAGAGGATTTTATTTGGCTGCTAGCTCCTATTTCCTCTTCAGTTCAACCAATTTCTATAAAATCTCAAATTGAATTGTAAACTTAACTTTTTTCTTTTTTGTAATCATAGGATACGTAAGAATTTGACAAAGTAAAATTCTTCATTTCATTGTCTCGCAGTTTGTTTTATTAGTAGATAGGAAGGGATTTTATTGTCCAACCCCTTTTGAAGCTCTCTCTCTCTTTCTCTTGCCATAAATCTGTCATGAAGTTCATTTGCCAGCTGATGGATTTATGTTTGGGTGATAAGCCGTTACGATATGAAGAAGAATTTCATTTGGAGGCAGAGAGGAGTTTATTCTGTCCATAGTGCGTACTATAGTGGAGTATGATTATTGTTATTATTCTCTAAATTCGAGTCGTTAATCAGTGCGTGGCTACAATTAAAGAGATGGCGAATACAAATGGTGGCTGCTATCGCAATGCTAATGAACACTATTCGATAATAGCGTCAATTATTCATCCTAAGACAAATTAACAAATTCTTAGTGATTTATTTAATTTGTCGACTTCTCTCTCTCCCTCACTCCAATTACCTGACAGGTTGCTCTGCATGCAATTTACTATTCAATCATTTTTATTTCAATACTCTTTTCTCTTTTTGATATTAATTTCTTCCCCTAAATACTTCAAAATCACCTATATTATATTTATTTATAGAAGTAAAATTTTTTGTATCCAAATAGTGGAGCATGTAAAAAAATTTCAAAATCCAAAATGTAAAATTGTTTTTTTTTGTCTGACTATGTAGATTGTGTAGAATGCAGTCTATTTTATTTCATTTGACATATATATTTATATATAAACGGCTACGTTTTGGTCAGGGTAGGAGCTACAAAGTATGTAGTTACATTACAGATTCTACCAATTATTTATTATTTAACAATTTTTTATATATTTATATCATACTTGTTGATAATAATAATAAATAAATATAAATAAATCATTCTACTATTTTATTAAAAGTTATTTCGAAAAATAATTAATAAAAAGATTAATTTTATCTCGCTGAATCGGGAATTGCAACTAGCATTCAGGGCGATATCGAGTATATAGATGGATTCTAATATATAATTTATTATAATTTATTACTAAAAATTCATTTTTCTTTCTTCTTCAATCTATATGATCATATCATATTTATAAAAAAAAGGGCGTGGCTGGTCATTTCCCATTAAGCTCAAAATATTAAAATTAAAGATAAAAAAGTTGTTATTGTAAAAATTATAGAAAAATTATATAAATTTTGGAAGAAAAAAATTTATTTTTATATTTTATTATAATGTTCCATATATATATATATATGGGTCCTCCCCAAAATAGTCATTTAATAAATTGTTCTCTAACCCTTCCCTTCTCCCCCTCCCCATAAAAATTTTTTCTTGGCGTTTCAAATTTAGGTTTTCGTGCCTGGACAGATAAAAAATTACATAAACCTATAAATTTCATAACGGGAATTTTCCTCTTTCTCTAAATTGTAAGATGTATAAGTCGCATGTCGCCATATGAAATTTATTACGTTAGCAAAGCTTTCAAAAATTGATATTTTTTCATATTTCTCGTTAATATAATATAACTTACTTTATGTTATAGTCTTCTTTTTCTTCAACCTTGTCTCATTCTCTTGATTAGGGATTAGTATTAAAAATTATAAATATGATCGAGAAGAGGAACAAGCCATTCAATCGCACAAAATGATACTTGATGAATGAGGGAGAAAGGGGAACGACGTAGAGAAGAAAAAGGAAAAATTCTAGTCTTAGCTCAGGCAACTCACAATCTCACTGAGTTCCTGAAAAAAAATAATATAGCAAGAAATATTCATTAATCACCTTAAAAAAGAAGATGAAGTAGTGGAGTGCAGAACGCGCCAACAACCTGAAACAAAAAAAAAAAAAAAGATTATAAATAATATTTTTTGAGAACTAATTTGTAAATAAATCACTAAAATTTATTATTCCCATAAAGAAGAATTTCTTTAAAAAAGAGGTGTGCGAATGAGAAAAATAATCGATTGATTAAACATTTGATTCGTTATTCATTATTAATGAGTGATCAATCATCATCCCGGCCCTGACTGTCTTTGAGTGACCCCCGAAGCCCCTTTAGTTAACCCACTAGAATGAAATATTTTGGAAAAAAAATCTTAATTAAAATAAATTCCCATCTACATGTTACTTCTGATAAACAAAGAATGGAGCCTTTTATTAACATAAATACGTAATCTCAGCCTTTTTCAAAATAGAAGATTCAAAAATGCAGGAGTGCCTGGAAAATTTTTAAAAATTACGGGTGAATCCATTGTTGCGATTAATCGATTATTTTTTTAATAATAATTGTTTAATAATAAATATTTTTAAGGAAAAAAAATAGGTTAACAATCCATTAATCGATTATTTTGCACAGCCCTATTAAAAGCTTTCTTTATAAAAGCGGGGAGGGTTATAAAATGTTAATTTTTATATTGAATTTTTTTTTGCCATTGGTTTTACAAATTTTTTATTGTGTTTATATATTTCGCTCGGTTGATTGAAACTCCTTGGATTCGCCTTGCCCCCCCCCCTCCCCCCTGTGGTTATCCCACAAACTAACATTTTTTGTAAATCTAAGCTATTGTTGATGGTTTCCATATTTTTCTCATTAAGACCCACTGAGAAGCTGACCCAGGTCTAAAAGCTTTATCCTTTCATTTTAGACTCTCAGTTAAACCGAAAAAAATTGTTTAAATAATAATAATTAATTTAAATAAATACGGACGGAGTCTAAATGCGGGAGACGAAAAAAAATTAACTCTGAATTGCTTACTCTATCATTAACAATTCTTTAGGTTATTTGCAAATATTTAGCTACATTTACTGTTATACATAAAACTCTCTCCCTCATTAGGAATTAATTATAAATCCATAAAACATCGTATTTGCTATATAACTCCTACATTTATTTGTTATATATTTGAATAATACGAAAATACGAGCTGCATTTATATTATGATTTATATAATTAACATTATCTCCTTATTTATCTATTAATATTATTATAAATAAATCAATAAATAATAAATTAACATAAATGAACCTTTAATAAATCGAAATAAGAATAAATTTTTTTGAAATTACTTATCTAATTTTTTAGAACATTTTGAAACCGATAAAACTTTTTCTTAGGTAAAAGTATTTTTTAATTAATTAAAAAGATAGATAGATATATATATATTCGAAAAAAAAGAGAAAAATACATAAATTTTATGTTTAAAATTTGCATACATTTAAATATTTATCGCATACATAAACAGCTTTATATTATTGATAACTAACTTATATCTAGCTAGTTAACCAAAACAATTTTATTAGCTTCAAGGAATCAATTTTTTATCTCTCTATATAGGGCAGTTGATAATCCTGAAGAATCACACAAATTAGAATTAATTATATTATATATATCGTATCTATATCTAATAATATATTACTCTCATTGGTTATCTTCTTTTTTGCAAATTTAAAGACTAGATTTTCTTTTAGATCCGATTACTATTTTTTTTACGATAGACTGATTAAATCACAAAACTCGCTTGCCGGATATTTGAAATATTTTATTTTTTTGGTGATTTTAATGCCTGTCAAAACCATATGTTCGATTTTTTAAATAATATATTTCTAAATAACTAAATACAGGTATATTTCCATAATTATGCCGATACTGAGTCTTGAAGGACGTTGGCTTCAATGGACCAGAGAACAAACAAAAAGCCTCTGAGTGTACGCCACTCCATTGGAGTCAATATATCGAAAGCTCGCGTCCCTATAGTTTGAACTCTTGATTAAAAACCGTGCAATTCAAGTAATTTTTCAGAACGTATTGAATAAGAGCAGGAAATATTATATTTAATATAAATAAATTCAGGTTCTTCTTCATAGTCTTGTGTTTGGTGAGAGGAACAAAAAAAAAAGTCGATAACCGAACACGAAAATGTCAACACCCTTAGCTTCTAGTTTAAGGTGGGACGTCCTTTGGTTTAAATTCATTATTTCTGGCTAATTTTTAAAAGCATAGAAATTTCGCAAATTTTCAGAAATATGTCATTATAAATACAAAACAATTTCCTTTTTATAATATATAGTAGCTAGCCATGAAATAGAAAAAAGCTCTCTCGAAAAATCATTCGGAAGAGTTTTTAATATATGCATATTTATGAGTTTATCATATATACATCAAAATAAATAAATAAAATAAATGAGCAACGAAAACATAAATAAAATATGGCTGCAAATTGTGAAGATTTTTGAATATATAAATATATATATATTTATAGAATATTTATGGGAATAAATAGAAAATCTAAGAATTTTGTCATTTCAGAAACAGTAGCCAATATAAAATAAAAAATTTTTGTCGTTTAGGACGGGAAACGAATCATTGACCTTTGATACGAGAGACAGGCCCAGGGCATGTATAAAATCCTTATTTTATTTTAAATATAATATATATTTATATTAGCCGCTCTCCTTGATATCGATATGGGTCCACCTTGATATATATATATTTATTCCTCCCTCTTTTTACTGCGAAAATAATCCTGAAGACAAACTCCTAAACCTAAAACATATATTGGGAAACTATTTACTCATTCAAAAACCCTCATTGAAATTATTAATGGTTTTCCTGTTTCATACAAATAAGTATCTCATTCAATTAAAACCCATGAAAATTAGTCTCCCAAATAACCACATTATATCGGATCTGGGATCAATAGACGCATTAGTATTTGTTAAGTGAAATTTAACGGCTCACTTACCAAGTCTCCTAAAGGACTCGATCCTTTTTCACTTTTCCTTCCTTCAACTTCATCCATATTAACAAGGATGTCCTAATTATAGGGGAATATTTTCCGAACCTTCATGTTGGCGAAACACTTTTTTAAAGAGAAATAGCAAAGTGGCTGTTATATCTAACAATTGAAGAAGAAACAGGCAGCTCTACGATATTAAAACTCTCAAAGACGTTTCGGCTTTATTTGAATAATGCCATCATCAGCCCATTTAGACAGTATGTCAATTAAGTTCACGCTGTCTCTCTTTCTCTAAATGGACTGATGATGGCATTATTCAATTAAAGCAGAAACGTCTCAAATTTGAGAGTTTTAATATTGTAGAGGCTTCTTTCTTGGCTGACTTTCTTAAAGCTTCTTTAAAATCCAGCTTGGTAAAGATACTTGCTCTCTCCCATTAATTACAATGATAATATAGGGAAGTGTTTTGTTTAATCTAAACTCAAACACCTAAAATGTTATTGTTTTAATTGTAGACTGCAGTTTTCTCAAGGTTATAACATAAGAAAATATATGTTTTAAAGTTCCAAAAGGAAACGAGGTTTTAACCTTGGACGACAAATGCAAATACTAATGATATCATCTATAGCGAAATAATTTGAATTGTTAAAATATTTTTCCCTTATTTAGATGATATGTGCAAATGAATGAGTGTAGAGGGTAAGAGTGAGGGAAAAGACAAGGAAGGAAGGCGGCAGGGCTGATTTATTAATGAAATGCAGGCAGGGCCTCGGCCTGGGCCCAGTGACCCAGTGCCCGGGAATAGGTATGCCCAAGTGGTAGCTGCGGGGGCGACGGCGACGGCGGGGTTTGTTTGGGTGAGCGGGCTGAGCGTCGCGACGCTGCATGAATGTTGCATGAGCTGCACTCGCTCTCTTTAGGCATTCAGCCCCCGAGACACAACAACTGCCAGTAGAGTAGAGTAGAGAGTAAGGGGGACACCACAGTCAAAGTTCTCGGCCCCGTCTCTCTCAGAGTCGGTCCGATTGATAGATGGATCCATCACGCGCTCATTATCAAGAATTGGGATCACCTCAATATCAGAATTGCATTTCTCTCACAAAATCTAATTATTCCCTCCTAACAGAAGAACAAAAATTGCTTCCCAATTATTTAAATATCAATCGCGCATGCATGAAAGCAGAAACATTTCTTCCCAATCAGATACAAATATAGGCAAATTATTTTTTGTCTTTTCGACGGATGGGACCTTAAAGATTTTAAACAATTATATATTATAATTATACGAGATCAGAACCTCCTTAAATATATATGTTGACAATGTCACTACTGAATGGGGGCTTTAATTTATCATTATAAATATTTCTTCTAAAATAAAAAAATATTTTTCACTAAAATTTTATTTTTTATTTATTAATTTTGTGGCTCACTAGATTTGAGTGATAATACTCGTGATGAAATTTTTTTCTGAAATCTCTTAATTTTTTGTGTTATTTAGATTAGATTCAATAATCTGTGTAGAATAGGCATATCAATTTTTGTTTGAGGTTCTTTATCGGATGTGGAGTTTTAATTAATTAAGACAAAAACACCAGCGTGAAACTTCTGCGTCTACTCTGTGAGAAGTTAAATAAATAAATCTACGATCTGCTTAGAGACACAAGTCTTCGGTGGCTACAAATTTACAAATTATATAACACAAAACAATAAACAATTAACAAAACAAATAAAAAATAAATAATAATAGATATAGAAATGTATGTTCATTAACAAATATGTTCATATGCATTAGCCAACCCAACATTTGCCTTCATTTGAGAAGGAAAACTTGTCCAAAACCTTTGCCCGGCTCAGAGAAAGCTCCCCCCCCCCCACACACACACACACAAACCCAACAATTTCAATAGTAGGAATTAAGTTGGTGAAGGTTCAGGCTTTTTCAGTACAAAAAATATAATTTAAAAAAATTATATTTATATAAACCAAATTAGGTTTCGATAGCATTACTGCCTATCTTCCTCAGTGTGGTTTGACCGTTTCTAAAAACATATATTTTCCAGATTCAAACATTCATATTTTGTACCCTATTTCTTTTAAAATTTTTTTCTCATACATACTTATATTTGTGATGGGAATTAATTATTTTTCCAATAACCTAATAAGACAGAATTGTATTGATCTTCATATTCAAGAGAATTGAACTAGAAACTAAAAAGAGAGAATACAGAGTGGGAGCCCGTCGAATCGATTTGTACTAAATAAAATAATCTCCTAGATTATCTGAAAGAGTAATAAAAAAAAATAGCATGAAATCCTTTTCTTGCTTTTGGACATTTTATTTCATTTCGTCGTTTTTTTTCGCAATTCACCTCACAATTGGCTTGACGGTTTCAAAATATTTTTGTTTATGTTTGATATTCAAATAAAAGATAAACATCTTAAAGATGTTCACATACATCGTTTCTCTTTTGCAGCTCTACATAATACTATTTCTTTCATTCGTCTCCCATTTATTTATGAATTTTTTTTCCTAGTATATGTATTATCGAAGGCCATATAGACATTAACGATAAATAAGAATAACGGATCCGCTCATATTTAATTTTTTAATATAATATTTATTTAAATTAATTTTTTATTTATTTATTTCCAACTGTTGACTGAAGCCATTTAGCTCTCTTTATTTACAATATAATATCAAAAATATAGAATATAAAAAAATAGGCAGCGAAGTTGCAACACTTTCCCACCCTTTTTAGCCATCGCTTCTTTCTATGGGAATATAAGATGAGGCCGCTCTACAACCCTATCGAGTATTCAAATCATGACAAATTGATTTTTATTGTTATTTTGTTTGTATACAAATATCTTAAAATATATTACCAATTAATATATAAATATCAAAATGCCTCAGATGACGAAAAAGACAGAAAAAAAATTTAATTTAAACAAAATCAAAGGGAAATCCAAAGAGATGACATATATTTATTATCTTATACCCCATTTTTTCGTTTTTTTTTTTTTTTAGAAATCTGCTTATCTGCTTAGAAGAGGTAAAAAATCTAAATGAAACAATGAAAAAACTGAAATAATTTTTGTAAGTTTTAGAAAAATATATTTATCCTTCTCTTTCTTTTATTCTTTCTCTAAATTCAATAATACTAGGGACTTTGTTGCAGATTTCTGCAATCTAATAAAAATCTGAATAACGATAACGAAACATGCATAGAGCTTAACTGAAGACAGAATGAACTCA